>JAOPTO010002233.1:302251-367861 GCA_033822845.1 Tetrapedia diversipes | reverse complement strand
TGCTCCTGTAGTCGAAAAACCTAGTAAACCTAGTGTTAAACCTTATGAACGAATTCAAACTGTTGACCGATAGTGTGTATATCTTTGTTGTTATATTATGTATTTACAATTTTATTACGCACAGCAACGTGAATTTCGCTAATAACTCTACATAATTACGTTCGTAGCGTAGATAAAAAATTTATTTTTGCAAATTTTGCTCCTGTAGTCGAAAAACCTAGTAAACCTAGTGTTAAAACTTATGAACGAATTCAAACTGTTGACCGATAGTGTGTATATCTTTGTTGTTATATTATGTATTTGCAATGTTATTACGCACAGCAACGTGAATTTTGCTAATAATCCTACATAGGGTACATAGTATAAATAAAAAGAAAAGCATCAAAAATTCCTGAAGTTTCTCTCTGACGTTACATTTCGACCAATCGCGTCGTCGAACGCAAGGGACCCGGAAACCGTCCACGAATTTCGACGGACCGTCCAGCGGCCTGGTGTCGTGTCGTTGATTAGCAACGAACGTGAAAGGCTCGATTGAGCCAATTAAAAGGAGCGAGAGCGCTGCATGCTAACGAACCGCGCGATGTTTTCTAAGAAAGTGACGTGGCCGTCTGGAACGGCGCGCGTTTAACGGACAACGAAGGGAGGCGGGAAAAAACCCGGTAATAACGGGGGTTATTATCGCGAGCACTCGAATCATTGAAAGGGGTTAATGAGAGGGTTACGGGCGGCAGGGCGGCGGAAGTCGCGGCGTTCGCCGTGCGAGGGAGCGCAACCATCATCGAGCAGGCCACGAACGATCGATCTTTTTTCTCTTCGAACAACAACGGCCACCCTATACATATAGATGTCCTGCAATATTGACGTTTCGAGTTCGTTGGCCCGGCAAATATTGTACTCCTACGGTCGCTGCTGTCTCTGGTTATTAGTAAATCGAGGATTTTTATCCGTTTCACGGAATTTGCTCGGCACACACAAAAATATACGAAATACTCGAAAGTTAAATAAATTGGCGTTGGACACGTTTAATATTTAGAAATTGAAACGGGTCTTTATTCGGATTACGTTTCTGCAGTTGCAGGAATAAAGATATGAATTTGTAGGAAATACTGGTTAATAGTTAGAACGAGCGATGTGTTCTGTTAAGTGTTTTGTTAAGTAATTAGAAACATAAATAAAACTTAGATTGACGGTTGAATGAAATTTTTACACGGGCAGCAAAGTGGAATTTCATTCCATATTTACGTGTATTTTTCGAAAACATTTTGTTGTTTTGTTCTCACACACATTTTGAGGGTCATTATAGTGAGATGCGGGTTTAGTGTCAGATGTGTGAATAATGAAGTCACCAGATATGAGAATAAACATTGAATTTATTTACCCCATACACGCTAACGATACAAATTATACTCAAATAGTAATAATAAGCGCTAAAAATAATATTAATAATATTAAATAATATTAAAAATAATAATAATATAATTAAAATATTAAAAAAAATAATATTAATATTTTTGAAAGCGCAGATAAATTTCCCATTCGAAAGCACTTTTTTCTTGCCTCGAATTTTCACAGACAAAACACAGATAAATTGAATTAAGACGACCAACGAACTCAATTCATTGATTCTTACAAGACCCGCTAGAAACAAAATGAACCTTCGTTTCACCATATTTTCCTTCCATCCTCATGCACCTTCATTCCGCTCGAACGTCCGTTGTAGCCGCACGAGAAGAAAGTTCGCCGCATCCGTTCAATTTAACGAGATTGCAACCACTTTCAGGTGCACGGTAACGAAGAAATATGGGAACTGGTTTCAAACGGGAGCAACTTAAACGGGAACTCCCTCGCGGCTGGCGTCTGAAGTGTTGTATACTGGCCATCATGCTCGCATCTACTCAAACAAACCTACTCATTGCAATAGTCATCCTCTCGACAGTCATCTCTTTCCAAATATTTTGTCGCTTTCTAATTATTCATTCATGTTCTTCGATCCCTAAGTCACTCTCGTATGCCTTGAACTCCAAATTTTCCTCACCTTATCTCATCCCTACTACTCCGTTTTACCGATCCTTAAAAGGATTAGAACGAAACCCAAAAAGCAGACTCGTCCTAGAATAGTCGTATCGTATACTTGTATTAAATCTGATTAACCTCGCCGTACAATACTGTTTTCTTAACCTTTTCGCTACTACGGGCCACTATAGTGGCCTTTCATATGATGCCACTGAGGTACTACGGGCCACTAAAGTGGCCCTCCATAAGATGCCACTATATTATATTATATTGCATAATGTTATGTTCTCTCATACTGTAAATTAAAGAGCACTGACACGTTATAAACATTCTGGAATACCCTTTGGAAACAAACTTTTTTGTTCGAAAGCAACAAGCACCTTGGGTTCTCCACCGTGGTACTCCCTCTGACAGTGATGTCACGGCGGAGAACTCGCCCGTAGCGAAAGGGTTAAAGATCCCTCCCGTGTTGCACTCATTCCTGTTTCCAAGAATGCAACAGAGTTCTCGCGGACCTTTCTACTCGTTCCTCTCTGCGATTCCGTTCTTCTTCAGCGTTCGCGACAACCCAAACCCTCGTGGAAACAATATTGTTGTATACTGGCCATCATGCTCGCATCTACTCAAACAAACCTGCTCATCGCAATAGTCATCCTCCCGACAGTCATCTCTTTCCAAATATTTTGCCACTTTCTAATAATTCATTCATGTTCTTCGATCCCTAAGTCACCCTCGTACTCCTCGAACTTCAAAATTTCCTCACCTTACCTCATCCCTACTATTCCGTTTTACCGATCCTTAACCCTTTGAATGCTATGGACGCATATATGCGTCTGACGAAATCTACTACAGTATTGTCTCCCTATGTAACAGTTTGTTACTACTCTATAATTGGCAGCCGTTATCTCTGCTCCTTGGAATATTCATCATTCGTATGCGTTTGTTTTTCGATCTTCCACTTACTGCAACACAATTATTAGTGTACGAGTAACAATAATGCTATCCACGCAAAGCATTTCGACTTAGAGTATTCAGCACTCAAAGGGTTAAACGGACTAGAACGAAACTCAAAAAGCAAACTTGTCCTAGAATAGTCGTATTGTATGCTTGTATTAAATTTGATTAACCTCGCCGTACGAAACTCTTCTCTTAACCCTTTCACTTCGAGCGCCGGATATATCCTGCATCTTGTAAATATATAAATGTCTAAAAATACGTAAACTGTAATTGGTCTAATGTTATTAGAATAACTAATATAATTTTGTATAAATCTTTTCATATTAAAAAAGTAAACTATACTTGTTATATTGGAGATTATTATATTACGATTATTTTATTAACACGAGGTAACACCAGGAACTTCATGAGCAAAATTTGCCAAAACAAATACTATTATACCCAGAATTATTTGCTAAATTTTATTGATGAAGCGATACAAATATACCTAAATCTATTTACCCTCTCAGTTCTGCAATTTCAAATTCTGTTTAATGTATACCTTATTCCTTAGTATATATATTAGAAATAGATATACAATAAATGTCCGTAAATCTAGTGTTAACAACAGTTGTTATTTAAGACTTAGAAAACCGTATACACAAAAACCACGTGCACTGAGCACATTCCTGGCGCGTACTTCCGTTCAACGACGGCACTCTGACGGACTGGACTGCCCAAGCGAAAGGGTTAAACATCCCTCGCGTGGTCGCACTCATTTCCTTCCTCGGGAACACAACACAAGCATCATAACCGTAGAGTGCAATGCTCGATAAACGTCAAGGCCTGACACAGCGAGAGAATTCTGATATAGCTCGAAGAAACCATCTCGTGGTTCGTTGATATCCCTAATGAACTTCGCTGGGAGGTATCCATGACAACCTGAGACGACAACGGCCCGTAAAGAATGTAACGACAGGCCACGCGACGTCCCTTCTTCAGCACCCTTTATCGAGCACCCGGTATCTCTACCTGCTCTCGAGCGCACTCAAGAAAGCACTCCTGACGCGAAGCGCCTGCCGTAGTACGCGTGCACTTGATCGGTGACGTAAACCGATTGTAGGTCATTGTACCCTTTCAACGGGGCCCGATTGTTCGGCCCCGGCGATACGCGGAACTCGGCGGAATTATTTTAAGGGATGCTCGACGGAGAGCGTTGAATATTTTAAAAAGGTTTACATTTCGAACGATATCGATCGTATCGGGTAAGAACACTTCGAAGCTTTATGAATTAAGCATCTCGGTTCTTGTTGATTTATTCTTGAGACTAGAGGCTACCCAGTGTCCCCTGGCAATTGCCTTCTTTTTCGTAAGAATTAACATGTATGTACAGTGGCTCCAAAAAGTATTCGTACACTATGTCGCAAATAAATTCGTTTAATCCTGAAATTCTGAGTCCGATAGAGGTGTTTGATAAAACTTTGAATTATGAGACTATGAATTAATCTCTTCTTTTCATCTAAATGCCATTTTAAAGGAGTGAAACCAGCGTTGAAGTTTCTGAGTTTTCTCTCATTTTTTAAAGATAACTTTCTAATGGTACTTGATGAAGCAAAACGACACATATTTTGCCCTGTCATAAAAAAAGAACACAGAAAAGCTTGTACTCAAAGGGTGAAAAATCGCTGAAATTTTGAGATACGTTATCAGCCCCCTCAAAAGATATTTTGCCGCCAAAAAATTGCTCCATGCAGGACACACCATGCTTTGTACACACATAAAGATTCATTGAAATCAGAATTTCAGAAGTAGATGAATTTCCTTGTAATACAGTGTACGAATACTTTTTCGAGCCACTGTAGATAATTGCGAAGATTAATTTGTGCGATGACAGGTATTTGTATTTATTGGAATAGGGGTTTAAAATCAGTGAATAAAATAAACTCTTATTTAACGCTTAGCTAATTGTATGGGGAGATTTCCAATTTTCTTTTCACAACAAAGCACCGTCATTGATTCTATTTAATTTTGTTATTAGTTAGTCTTGAACTGGTATTGTTCACAGTACAATTACCAAAGTACAATTTTTAATAAATTTAACACTGATTCCAGACTAGCTAATAACGAAAGCAAGTAGAATCAATGTCAGTGCTTTAATTATTTAAAATAAAAATACTTTGTTTGAAAGACTTTAATTGTTTATTATATGACACGAGGAAGGTTGCAACCCTAGCCAAACTTCACGAGCTTTGTTAATGAGACTGACAAACGCAGTCGTCAAAATTCTTACGACTCCATCCGGCACCATTTATGCGTACGATATATGTATACTTTCATTAAAAATCAAGACACTCATTCTTTTCAATAAACTACTTAAGTTACGAATCCTGAACTATGGATATTTCCACACAAAATGGTTAACACTATTCCTACCACGACCGGTCAAATGACCGTTTTTAAAATTTTGATTGGAATTTTATATACACAACATAATTGAATCGCCTTTAAACTTTAGACTTTTTCTCAAATATAAGTATAATACATTTTTCAATATTCACTTCTTTTTTCATTGTTTATATTCTGAGAAAAATTTGTAGTCTGTCTTACGTGGGAATGTCGCGGTAGGAATAAGTACACGTGAAGTGTCGGTAGGAATAGTGTTAATAATATTAGTATAAACTATATTTAGCTATAAATAAAACAGCCAATCCCATCAATAGGAACTAAGTTTACCCTCAAGTTGTTGAGGGAAACGACAATGTTAAAAATATATAAATGTATTTATTTGGTGTAATAATTCTCCGATCCCATTCGCACGTCCTATTCTCAATCAATCAATCAACAAAAGGTGTACACTCACGATCCTCATTCAATTTTTTTATTCTCTACTCCATTCACTCATATTTTCATCCTTCTTGTTTTCCATACATTGCTTCTCATTCTAATTTCTTGACCGTTCATTCTAGAATCTCTTTCACACAAACAAACATACACACGTCAATGTCAAAAATCAACATTCTGAATAACAACACTGTAATTTAACTCAACCACATGAAGTACTTTTTAATGGTAACCCAATTTTTCCGTAATCCAAAGCGAGCACAGTCCTTAAACTTTTGAACAGTCACGCGCACAGTGGCGACGTGTTTTGTCCATTGAAACGTATTACCTAACTTCACCCTCTACGGTAGCGCTCGTAAGGAACTCCGAAATCCGTCAAAATGGCCGCTGCGAGCCGTTAGTTTCCTTTGACAAATCTGGCCGCGAGAAAATCCTCGACGCGACGTAAACGCGAACACGTCGGGCACGAAACTGTGAAACTCTCGTTGGCAACGTCTTTTCCGGCCACTCAAAGATAAAGTTCGGTTGCAGGGTAACAAGAGCACAAAGGCGCGCTCGAATAAAAAGGGTGGCCGAGAGAAATCCTTGTAAATTCTCACCTCTCGTGGCCCGTTGCGCGAAAAACGGAGATAAAAAAACGCGGGCGAAAAAAGATTTCTGGCAACAAGGAACCCTACTACTACGTGCCTTCCAGACATCCCACCGTGCCGCCCATATATCTCCGTTAGAGCTGGTACGTTCGCTCTATTTTAGACGCATAACACATCCCTCTGTCCGCGTTTCAGATTTTACTCTGATTTACGAATACGCTGCAGGCGATGGTTACCGCATGGGAATCGCAAACATTTCCCTCGTGTTCGCAGAACACGTCCATTACGAGCTGTTAAGCTATCTTTTTGTCAAACACAATTGGAAATTTAATATTTTCATCATTTTTCTGATTAACGACCTTCTCTGCAGCTTCCGTATTTTTTAATTGTAAATTTCATATTTTTATCATTTGCCTGATTAACGTTTTTCTCTGCAGCTTCCGAATTCTTGATTTGTAAATTTCATATTTTTATCATTTTCCTGATTAACGCCCTTCTCTGCAACTTCCGAATTCTTGAATTGTAGATTTGATATTTTTATCATTTTCCTAATCAACGCCCTTCTCTGTAACTTCCGAATTCTTGAATTGTAGATTTGATATTTTTATCATTTTCCTAATCAACGCCCTTCTCTGCAACCTCCGAATTCTTGAATTGTAGATTTGATATTTTTATCATTTTCCTGATTAAAGATTTTCTCTGTAGCTTCCGAATTCTTGAATTGTAGATTTGATATTTTTATCATTTTCCTAATCAACGCCCTTCTCTGCAACTTCCGAATTCTTGAATTGTAGATTTGATATTTTTATCATTTTCCTGATTAACGTTTTTCTCTGCAGCTTCCGAATTCATGAATTAATTATTGTAATTTGCAGCTAGAAACGGTTATTTCATTTAAATTAAGAGTAACGAATTGATTTTGTGATTTATTGCAGCAATATAACGTATAATGAAATTTTATAGTAGAGGTGGTTTACTCGTTAAAAAAATTTATAAGTCAAGAATAGATAGCCTGAATTATTGTATTGCATGAAAATGTTTCAGTATTAGGTATTTTCGTAGCTAAAACTCTGATATCATTAATTATTAGTGATACACGTACTGTGGAGAGTTATATAAATTTATATTGTTACGAATGCAATTAAATATAGCCAAAATAAAGATCTATTTCATTATTTAAATGTACATTTTTGCATACGACCTACATTTCACCTGTTTAAATTTTCTCAAAATACATAAATATCCACAGTTCTGAATAAATTAATAACTTATTCCTAGTTGTTATTTTTCTGCTAGATTACTGCATATAAACAAGTTACTTATATATTCTTGAGATACTTGACATTTATTAATGTATCGTTAAAAAATGTAATAAAAATAACTGCCCGCCCTACATCATAATTCATCAGAACAATTTACTTGAACCATTACATACTTTAAATAAATTTGCATAAAAGTTAAAATTCGTGAAAACGAGTGAAATAAAATCGTTATACCCATGTTTACAGTCTAACAAACACTTCGCAACGTTATTCGCGATATCAGGGAGGAACAATTTGCGTACACGACTTCGTCCAACAATTTTGTTACCATTTCGATAAAAAAGAAAAACGAATAATAATCGTATAAACGTTGAATGGTTTCCGAGTAGAAAATTTTGTACGAAGCAAACAACGATATGAATTCCAATACGGACTTCGGGAACATAATTCCCGATTCCCAAGCCGTGGCCGCTATTTTTGTTCCACTTTCTGGTAGGAACGTATCAAAAGAGTTACGAACTTTTCACTAATACTCGAGGAAAGTTCAACGATGCTGGTCCGTGAGAATAATGCATAAGAATGTTCGACGTTGAAATATTGATCCGATGCGAACACAATTTCTGCTATTTTTCTTTTCAACACCGAAACAACTTTTATGCCGTTCCTCGACCGAACGTATATTCCAACGATTACATTGCTAAAAAGAAAATATTCATAATTCACGAAATATGCCTGTTTCGAAAGAAACGAACGATCCAAATTTTATAAATAACGATGAGAGCCTATAAAATCCATTATTACATTCATATTTTCTTTTCTTTTATATTTTTTATTTTGCAACTTCAAACTGTATTTACGATACTTTGTAACGACAGTAAAATTATTTCTTAGAATTCTTAATAACGAGGGAATCACGTGAATGCTTTAAATCTACCGTTACATTTATAATACTTTATAACGTTTCATATCGGAATACGTCTTGCGTTTTTTAATATCCATCCGCCGATACAATTTTATATACAGGTATAATATGATATTCTGAAAAGAAAAGTTAATTCGATACCCCCTTTCAGTATTTCCAGGACCGATATCAATGGAATTGAATATTCAACTGCAAGCAGAGTACCCCGTCGTCAGCTTTCATAATATTCACAGTGTTCCTGTTTTATCGAAATTCACGCACACACCGTCACACGCTTTACGCGAATTTTATCTGCACGGCCGCTCCTCACGATCTGCGAAAGACAGTTTCGAACTTCGAAATTAGCGAACTTCTGTCATAAAGAAAGTCCGGTTAAAGCTACAGCTTGCGCCGTGGAAAAAAAAAAAAGGAAACCACGATGATGCACGACGGCAGCCGTACAGATAATATTTAAATGCGACAGCGAGGTTATTTTTGATTTTATTTTTCGTCGCTGCTTTCATGCGCGTTATTAACACATTTCTATACGTATCGACGTTAATAACACAAATGATATTAATGTTCGCAGTATCGACAGTATCGATATCGCTGTATTCAATGTTCATTAATATCAATATTTAAAATTCGACGGGTAATATATTTTTTTTATGTCATAACGCGTATCGTCAATTTTTCTTTGTTACCGTAAGACTATAAAATAATCAAATGTAATTCGAATTAATTAATCAGAACGCAAACACCGTGATAAATATAATAGTGAAGAAATTCTTTTTCTATAACAATAACACGTAACTCCTTAACTCGTTAATTGTATTAAACTGTACGAAATTAAACTAAACTGTTGGAAATTGAATACAGAAATACTACGAAGCAAAAATTAACCATAAACCAACTTTCTCTTAATGTACTTTCTTAAGGACTTCTTCTAAGAATCCAAGCCACATCTGGGATTTTAGATAGTTCGAAAACGTTAAGAAACAGAACAAAGGGGTTCAAGGACCCGAATGGGGTTGTAGGAATTTCGATCACTGCGTTTTGCTAGTCTCATGACAAAGCTCGCAAGGATTGGTCGCAGTTGCCCTTCCTTGTGCTATATAAAAGTATTAATAGATTTATCAAAGTATTATTTCACAAATAAGAGTTCATCTCATTTAGCAATATAAAACCCCATTCCCAATACACAACGATTATACTTGTTAGAAATTGAATACAGAAATACTACGAAGCAAAAATTAACCATAAACCAGCTTTCTCTTAACGTACTTTCTTAAGGGCTTCTTCTAAGAATCCAAGCCACATCTGAAATTTTAGAAAGTTCGAAGACGTTAAGAAACAGAACAAAGGGGTTCAAGGACCCGAATGGGGTTGTAGGAATTTCGATCACTGCGTTTTGCTAGTCTCATGACAAAGCTCGCAAGGATTGGTCGCAGTTGCCCTTCCTTGTGCTATATAAAAGTATTAATAGATTTATCAAAGTATTATTTCACAAATAAGAGTTCATTTCATTTAGCAATATAAAACCTCATTCCCAATAGGAAGATTAACCCTTTGCACTCAAGAGGTGACCGTTAATCGTCTAATGATACTAGCTTCAAAAATGTTCAAAATCGAAGTATTTGTTAAGATTCGCTTGTATTAAACATCATTTAGTTTGGTTAAATGATATATAAATTTTCATATACGACTGTTTAACCTCTGAGTCTGACTAATAAACAAATTAACTAAAATCTGAAAATTTGCGAAACTATCATTTGGTTGGTAATTGTACAGCATGCTTTTGAACTACAATTTACTGCAGAAGAATATCTGTATCGTAAAAATATGTGACGGGTTAAGAAAAAATTCAACTTTACGCTTCTTTCTGTTGCCATGATATATTTTCGTCACCCTGTCGCGTTAAAATGATTGTGTCCCCGGTGGTTGAAAATTGAAAATTTCACGATTCACATGAAAAAAAAAAGTTTGTCGAAAAACGTGGATTCGTTCATGGGAAAATGTTTGAATAAATCAGAGAGCCTCCGGAGAGACAACCGTGGCGCGGCGTGGTATTCTGTTTACCGAAGGGACCGCATAGGTACCATGGTATATTTATCAAAGTTTGGTTCTTTTCCGTACAATGATATGTTTGTACGGTTCGTAGAGAGCACGCTTGCCAGCTCACGCTTCGCTGTAAACACACATTACGGTGTCAATGGAAGAGTTTTTGTTTCGAAACGTACCTCCGGTGTCCAGTAAACATCGTCATAAATTTTGCGTATCCTTTTTTTAACCCTTTGAATACTCTTGGCCTAAGTGCTTCGAAGGGACAACGAGTTATCGCTGGAGACGAAGTATTGTTATTCGTATCATTGATGATCGCGTTGCAGTAAGCGAAAGACCGAAAAAATTGGCAAACGTACCGTGGCTCCAAAAAGTATTCGTACACAATGTCACAAATAAATTCGTTTAACACGTTCCCCGCTGCGTGGGGCGCATACAAGAAGAAGAGTGATTTTGCTGGTGAAGTTGACGAAAATAAAATTTTTTAATATTGGTGGAACTGTAAGGGACGAAAGCAAATCCTTGAAAACGATATTGTAGGTTTTACAGTAGATTGCACTTAAATAACAATAAGTACATCGGAGTGAAATAATAAATGGTTGTAATAAAGGAAGTAATTATCAGGAAGAATGATAGAACAACAAACGGTTTAATGAAGATAGGTAATTATCGCACACCACGATCGAATCTCTCTCACGAGAGTTCTTACTTGCTTCTGAAGCTCTTGGCGCTGACCACAGTTACCAGAAAAACGCTCAATTAACCCGTTCGCTCGAGTATAAACGCTAGGCAAAAACTACAGCTCGTAAAAAGTATAAATATACAACTTTGCTACGATATAAAAAATAATACTTAATTCTGTAATATACTATTAATACTGTATTGTTATCGTATAAACATTATGCAGTTATATCCATAAGCAGAAATTGCAAAAATTTCACACCGAACTCTCGATATCCAATTTTCCAGGTTCTGCAACGTCATACTTAACTATCAAATTTTACTGTTCTCAGCCTTTAAAGAACAAAAGCTAGAATTTCACCTTGTAATGATTAAAATAAAAATGTGTTTCTAAATAAATACAAATTCAGAGGCAACAACATCTTAAATCAACGACCAGCAACTTTTATTTCGCAGCGTGCTAAAATGATTTCCTACAGGTCGTAATGAACGCGAGTTTTGCTTGTTCTCCTTTGTTTTCCATTGTAGTAAAAAGTGTCCCGTTGGACGATTAAAAATTTTTATTAGGACCTCGAAAATAACAGATTAATTTATATGAAATATTGCATCTAGCTAAGAGTTGAATAAAAATTGGCAGTTAATGTCACTGAATGTTAATTCTTAACATGACCGCTAATTAAAGGATACTTTGAAGTAAAAAGTGTCCCGTTGAACGATTAAAAATTTTTATTAAAACATCGAAAATAGATTAATTTCTATATAATATTGCATCTAGCTAAGAGTTGAATAAAAATTGGCAGTTAATGTCACTGAATGTTAATTCTTAACATGACCGCTAATTAAAGGATACTTTGAAGTAAAAAGTGTCCTGTTGAACGATTAAAAATTTTTATTAGAACATCGAAATAACAGATTAATTTCTATATAATATTGCATCTAGCTAAGAATTGAATAAAAATTGACATTTAATGTCACTGAATGTTAATTCTTAACATCACCGCTAATTAAAGGATACTTTGAAGTAAAAAGTGTCCTGTTGAACGATTAAAAATTTTTATTAGAACATCGAAAATAACAGATTAATTTCTATGAAATATTGCATCTAGCTAAGAATTGAATAAAAATTGACATTCTTGTCACTGAATGTTAATTCTTAACATCACCGCTAATTAAAGGATACTTTGAAGTAAAAAGTGTCCTGTTGAACGATTAAAAATTTTTATTAGAACATCGAAAATAACAGATTAATTTCTATATAATATTGCATCTAGCTAAGAATTGAATAAAAATTGACATTTAATGTCACTGAATGTTAATTCTTAACATTACCGCTAATTAAAGGATGCGTTGAAGTAAAAAGTGTCCTGTTGAACGATTAAAAATTTTTATTAGAACATCGAAAATAACAGATTAATTTCTATGAAATATTGCATCTAGCTAAGAATTGAATAAAAATTGGCAGTTAATGTCACTGAATGTTAATTCTTAACATTACCGCTAATTAAAGGATGCGTTGAAGTAAAAAGTGTCCTGTTGAACGATTAAAAATTTTTATTAGAACATCGAAAATAACAGATTAATTTCTATATAATATTGCATCTAGCTAAGAATTGAATAAAAATTGACATTTAATGTCACTGAATGTTAATTCTTAACATTACCGCTAATTAAAGGATACTTTGAAGTAAAAAGTGTCCCGTTGAACGATTAAAAATTTTTATTAGAACATCGAAAACAGCAGATTAATTTCTATGAAATATTGCATCTAGCTAAGAATTGAATAAAAATTGACATTTAATGTCACTGAATGTTAATTCTTAACATTACCACTAATTAAAGGATACTTTGAAGTAAAAAGTGTCCTGTTGAACGATTAAAAATTTTTATTACAACATCGAAAATAACAGATTAATTTCTATGAAATATTACATCTAGCGGTGTACTCCCGTGGCGTCCTGAGCGAAACATGTGATTTCGGCGTTGCTGTCAAAGGGTTAAACGCAACGAAGAAGAACGAAGCTAATACCGATCATCTTCCCGCGGAAGAGCGAACAACCAGCATTCGAACACGGAAGGGATAATTTAATAATCGTGGCGGTCGGCGGGAAGCCATAATTGCGGGAGGGAAGAAAAGTGTATTCAGAGCGGGAGCAGCGCGCGGAGAACAGAATTACGTTTTTCCGCCGCCAATACCTCCTCGACGAGCCACGAAGGAGGATATTTCCGCGGAAAAAGCTGCCGAAAATTACACTTCTCCTCCGCCGCCGCCTCGTTTTCCCGCCACTTAACCCAGTTTCCCGTGGAGAGACACGCCTCGTTAGACGGCCTCTCCTCTTCGCGATCGACAACGGTGCACGACGAAAGGTGTAACGGGGTCGACGGAAGCGCGCGATAACGCGACCCCACGAGCTTGCGCTTTCGAGATAATCGGAAATCGAAAATTCCCTTTTCCCCCGGCCTGCGGTCAACAGACAGCACTTTCTCCTTTAATCGGACATTCAACGACGACCATCGTACGACGAGACGCGACTCACGAAGAAGACTGTTGAACTCGTGCACGATGATTTTCATATTGTTGTAATGTGATCGAGCGGATGCGAGACTGGAAAAGTCGGAAGAGTACTTGAGTTGGGCGATCGTCGCGCGAACGCAGAATGTTTGGGCTCGAATGTTTCTAATGCCGCGTCCACATAGAAGAGAACAGTTCGCGAGCAGCTCGCGAGCAGCACACGAATTGCTCGCGTGCGGTTCGCGAGCTGTTCGCCAACGGAAAACGCAGCATATCCAGACTGGAGCTCGCGAACAGTTACAAGCTTGTTCGCTCTGAATTCATGGGCAGTTCGCTATTAGCTTTTGCCACATACTGTGTTACAAACGCGTCCAGATACGCTTCGAGCTTGCGAACAGTTTCTTTGATGTACCGCTTCCCGAGCGAACACTGTTCGCTGTTCGTGAGGAGTTCGCTGCTCGCTGCTCGCTGCTCGCTGTTCGCGAACAGCAGTGTGGACGCGGCATAAGGCGTGAAAGATGAGAACTTGAGGAAACAGTGCGACTGAGAAATTCTGGGTAGTCGTGACCGAATGTGTAGAGTGAGAAAGGTTGACGATTAGAATGAAAGGAAACGAGGGTTTGGAAGAATATATGACGGGGAAAATGCGAGCGTGGGGCAGAAAGTATTGGACGGTGAAGTGAGAAGCTAAGGAGCCAGCGTAGAGAAAAGAACTGTGTAGTTTGCGAAGCATAAGCATAGTTTGTTATTTTGTGTTCGGTTTAGTTTTATTAAATACACGTATATTTATTATTTTATTCACTTTTCTTTCTTTTCCTTTTTTCATTTATAACCCCTTTCCTATAATATCTGTTAGTGGATGATTCTCCAAGGTATCTGCGAGGCGAACCGACTCATAGAATGTAGGAATGCGTTCGAGTGGATGAGATCTAGTGGATGCGAGTTTAAGAAAATGTAAAGAGTGCTTGAGTTAAGCGATAGCCCTGTGAACGTAGAATGTTTGGACGAGAGTGTTTCTATGACGCGAAAGATGAGCACTTGAGAAAACTGACCGACTGAGGAATTTTGGGCGAACGTGACCGAATGCATCGAGTGGGAAAGGTTTAGAAATAGAAAAAAAGGAATCGAGTGTTTGGAAGAATATTTGACGGGGAGAATGCGAATGCGTGGCAGAAAGAGTTTGACTGTAGAGACAGAAAAGAGTGTGAAGGAAGTAAGAATGTCGTAGTTGCTAAGTCGAAAAGTCGTTTAAGAAAAGTTGTTATCATTAAACTATTTTAAATATACATTTATTATATTCTAATCATTTTCCCTTTATTTTATTCACACCTGAGTCCTATTGTTTCACTCTACTAAATAAATAAAAGTAGAAATTTCCTATATATATTTTCGAACTTACACTCAATTTAGTGGCGACGAAGAATGCCACTGTCATTATTGTTATATTTGTTTAAGGTAATCACGAGCACTTATTTATTCGGTAATCTTCTTGGAAATCGCACAGTGTATTCGTGTCGAGCACCATTAGCTTCTATCGCATAATCCGTACAAATACACCTTATCAGCGCATTCGCTTGCAGAATACGCACGAGGCATGATTAAGCCTGCACTACAGAAGCATTCAGTGAATTAACCATTACTTGGTACAAATGAAAGGAGCTTTGTTTAGAGTGCGGAATTAATAAACGGATCCTCTAGCTACCTTCGATCGTGAAAACAGAGATATTTCGATGTTATTTGTCCCTATGTTTGGCAACTTTAGAACACGATTTTTCTTAAACAAAATGTTTGTAAGCATACTTCCAAAGGCAAAATTTATTTATTTCACGGCTCCTACATTCGTATCTCAAGTTTGACCATTTTAATCCAAAACACTCTGTGTAATCTTTACTTTAGTCATGAATAATATAATAAATCGTCTTTGGTTTTCGAAATTATTACTAAACGCATAGACAACTTGTACGTGTACATATTATAGTAATTAATTTACTGGTACTGTCAGGACGATAGAACTTTTGTAATTCCTTTTAATCATTCGCTGTCTCAATTATCCGAGTACATGTGTTTCATCAAATTTTTAATAAACGCCACTGTTTGCCATTTAGAACAGCCAAAAGTCGCGTTCTTTAATTGACAAAAGGAGCTTCTCGGATATAAAAGTGAAACAGGACAAGGGCCTTGCCCGTCCAATTAAAACTTATGGCCACGGCCGCTAGACTGTTATCTTGCTCGAAAGAACTCCGGAATCCCAGCTAAGTCGTGCAAAGGTACACGATAATTTCGCGAATGTCTAAGTGCTTCCCAAACTATCGAGTACCCGAGCGAACTCTACTGTTGTACAAGCGACTTTACTATTTCCCATCTCACATCTCGGAAGTTCTATCGAAATCATTGCCATATCACGTTCTCTCGTTGACTCGAATTCTGATAGTAATTCTACAGGCATCAACCCCTTTCTATAGCGAAATCCATTTCCTTCGTATGCGATCGATCTGAGATACAATACGACAGCGATGCTTGACAAACATGATCAAATATGTTCCTTTATTCTGCCTTCGATTTAATTTAAACACGGATATTGACTGTAAATAGTAACAAATTGTAGAATGTAGAAAGGGATATTTATGAAGAAAACAATTAAATGGATACTTTTATACTCGTGTATTGGTAAAAAAAATCAATTTCGTGAGTTACTAAAAAATTGGAATTTAAATTCAGCGAAATCTCAATTATTCGAAACGCTACAATTCGTATTCGCGTAAGTTCATTACAACTCGCTTGATTTAACCGTTTGCGCTCGAGAGGTGACCGTTGGTCACCAAATGATAACTTCGCAAATTTTCAGACTTCATTTAGTTTGTTTATTAGTCAAACTCAGAGGTTAAACAGTCATCATTTAATTAAACTAAATAACGTTTAATACAGATGAATCTTAGTAAACATTTCGAATTTGAAAATTTTCCAAGTCAGAGTTAGAAATCATTAGACGACCAACGATCACCTGTCGAGTGCAAACGGTTAAAAGAAAGCAAATCTCGAGTGTCGAGTGTCAGTCACAAGCCTTCGACATCCGATCTTCGAGCATCGATTCCTGCGAGCCCCCGGTGCAAAGGCCGCCGGCGCAGTTTAGCTCGTAAAATATTTCGGAAGCTCCCGATTGGAGGAGGACACTCCCTTTGTCTGTTCCCTATTTCCCTGCCCGCGTCTCCCTGCCGCTGCCGCCTCCTTTCCCCGTGGAACACGCTCGATCGTCTCCCCTTGGCGCGCCTCCCGCTCTGTGTCGTCTGTGCTCGCGCTAGGGGAGCCTGGTGCAAGGGGTTCACGGAAGAAATCCGACGGCGAGACGACGACTACACACCGAGGACGACAAACTCTCGAGCGACTGAAGAGGGTATGGCCGCTTGCCGAGCGCGGAGGGGGTAGGGGGGCAGGCGCCGCGGCGACACGAAGGGAAAGGGCGAAGGAGCGCGAGGGAGGAAGAGGAAGCTTTGCCACGGAGAAAGACGCCGGGAAGGAGGGTCGAAATGGAGAGAGGCTCTCAGGGAAAACGCTGAGAGGCGAGCTAAGAGGAAGCGAGGTCTGCGTGGCGAGAGGGAGACGCGCGTTGGGGGTGAGCACGATGGAAAGAGCTGGTTGGAGGGAACGGGTGGCAGGTAAATGGGTGAGAGGAGCGCGAAAGGCGACGAAAAATTTTAGGGAAATTTCAAGGCGCAGCAAAGGGAGACGTCACACGGTGGTCCCGATCGACAAATTTAGTGACAAGTTTGGTATTAACACATTGCGGACCAGACATTTTATTACTAACCTAACCCGGTGGCCGGGTATTCTTTTGCGTCAAATATTTTTAAATCAGTGATAATTTGTTAGCAGTTAAAAATCATTGTCATCTGAAATAATTATTTTCAACAGCAACTTTAAAAGTGAATGATACTTTAATATATTTCAATAAGTAAACATTTGCACAAACTAAAAATTTTTCAAAGTATGATATTCAATAAAACATGTGACTCTAAGTAAAGTGAAACACCACAAAGGTTGCAAACATAGCTAGTTTCACTTCTTTTTTCCGTTGATTTTGCACACTTTACAACATTTTGTCGTGAAATTTCTTGTTTTTCGAAATATTTTTCTTTCTTGTTTTTCAGGGTTTCAAATAATTAATTCACGATACGAATGATCGAAAACTGCCCTTGACTATCACGTAGCAATTGTACGATGTCTCGTTAACGACCTTCTGCGACGCAATATGAAAGATATCGGCCACGAACGACAAAACATGCAAGACGAGATATCTCGTCATCTGTCCGAAATGTGTTAACACGAAGTTTGGACTGAATAATGGTACTAATGTTAGGTTATAGGTGGATTTAAAAATAATATTAACCCTTTGCACTCGAGAGCTGACAATTAGTAGTCTAATAATGTTAACTTGACAGATTTTTAAGTGCAGCAAAATATTTATTTTTATTTTTATTTCTACACTTAGATTCACTTATATTAAACTTCATTGAGTTTAGTTAAGTCGTATAATAAAATTTACATGGATAACTGTTTAACCACCGGTTTAATTAAAAAACAAACTGACTAAAGTGTGAAAGTTTGCAAAACTATAGTCGCTTCTCGAGCGCAAAGGGTTAATAATTTTTGTTCACAGTATTATTATTAATATTAGGTGTACAAATTAATTCGGTGCCTTTTTTGTGCGCAACCCATCTTACTAACTTTTGAATTTTTCCTAACTGAAGTAAACGTTGCGTGAAGCATCGGTGGTTAACACGTGGTCGCAACGCAAGCCCTTGTTTAGCTTTTTCAAACGCTGTTCAAAGGTTTTCTTAAAATTTCTTGCCCTTACGCTATCTTTAAAAGCTTAGAATCTCTATCTATGTGGAATGAAACTTATATCATAGGACGTTACCCTAAGAAACTTTTAAGCAAAAGATCCATCAGAATACATACGTTATCCCTAATACAGTACTAATTTCAAATCGATAAATAATCGCACACATATATAAAAACATACCGTCTAACAAAAGTGATGAAACGATTAAACTACATCTTTCCCCAAAAGCAACCATAAATTTAACGCTCAATTATTTCTTGTTAATTCGAGTTAGTTAAGTTTTTCTACATCTCTTGAAGACAGAGTGAGACGGATCGACGACAGGAAGTCTTCGCGAAATTTCAGCGCGAAGCAGAGGCGGGTATTAGTGGAGAGGAACAGGTCAAAGACACAGGAAACAGCGTTGTAGAGATAGAACTAGACGCATCGCGAGAAACGGTTGAAGGGGGATGGCGAAGGGCAACGAACAGAGAGAAAGAGAGAAGAAGCTACTCGAATTGATTGAGAGAAAAGGTAGGAGGATACCACGGGGGTGGTGGTGGTGGTGCTGTCTGCTATGGCGGTGTCGTCGACGAGGACGAAGGGGGGATGTCAATCGATAGTGGTTGCACGCGTCTAAAGCTACCCTTGTCCCCGCCACTACGGTTACTACTGTTGCCGTTATTGTTAGAAGCAGTTAATCTGCAAAGTTGCTGAATGTTGTGTTGAACCGCCCATTCTCTCCCATCGCTCTATCTCTGTCACCCTCCCTCTCTTCCTCTATGCCTCTCTCACTCTCTCTCATTATCTCTTTCCCTCTCCCCCTCTATATCTATGTCTATCTCTACCTCTGTACCTCTCTCTCTTTCGCTCACTCTCCCTCCCCCCTCTCTCTATCTATCTGTCTATCTTTCTATCTATCTCTATCTCTGTCACCATCTCTCACCCCCTCTCTCTCATTATCTCTCTCCCTCTCCCACCCTCTATATCTATCTATCTATCTATCTCTGTACCTCTCTCTCTCGCTTGCTCTCCTTCCCCCTTTCTCTCTATCTATCTGTCTATCTATCTCTATCTCTGTCACCCACCCACCCCCTCTCTCTCTATCTGTCTATCTTTCTATCTATCTCTATCTCTGTCACCCACCCCCCTCTCTTTCACCCTCTAGACTGTCGCGCAGTTTAAAACTTTCTGAATTTAGACCATGCTAGCGCCGTGGACAGGGTCAGCCACGGTTTCGGGACAAACGGCCGAAACGTGATTGCACTGTCTATAATTAGAACGAAACTTGCCTGTGGGAGGAAAAAACGCTGGGAACTTCCTTTTAATGAACCCTCTCGCTTCTCTTAAGAGCCGCAACGGATGTTATTGAACTGTGCCGTGATGATTTTATTATTGCAACGCGAAACGATGCACGATTCAGTTTTATCACGAGTTTTAGCAAAGGTTCCGAAAATACAGAAACGAGTTGCCTAGAACGAGATACTGCAATTTTTGTGTACAAATTAGAAGCCTCTAAACCTTCTTTGAGCGACCACAATGACGTTCTTTGTTTCAAAGGAAGAATTACTCCGTGTTTGGTGACTTTAATTAAAGTCCCGCTCTCTTTGTGGGCTCCGTAAGCTTTGTCTTCTTGTTAATAAAGTATGAACGGGTCAGGAAGATTGCTGGGAAACTCGCTTTCTCAGCAAAACATAATGTTGATGCAGATGAACACTTTTTACGGTGCCTCCTCTTATTGGTTCTTTTGATCTTAAAATCGTGATTAAGAAATTTCTCCGAGGATAAACAGCTTTAATAAATCGTACAAATGTTCTTATCTTGCAGACATAACCGTTCTTAAATTGTAATATCGTTAGATCGCCACTGTTTCTGTTTTCAACATTGAAAAATCAGATGTTTCCAATTTTTAACTAAAATTAAGTAGTTCTAGTTTTTTGAATGCGTCAAATTATTACTAAGCTCTCAATAAAATAAAATAAAATAAAACTGAGTATATCTGCAATAATTTCAATATAAATATAGTATACAAACGATAAACATGTAAATAACAAATTATCATTAATAGAATACTTACAAATTTTCTAAAAACCCTGCAAAAGTTAATAATAACTTTCTAATTAAATCGGACACCATGGAACCTTTTTATAGTTATTCGCGACTCTAACCAAGAATATACTGTCGCGAAACCATCTGCTGTCGCCAATTAAAAATAGTATTGTAACATTCGTCATATTCTTAGACAACCGTTCGTGTTCAAGATTAAAAGAATGTTTCGTAGGATCTCGAAAGTTTAACGTTTCTTTAATTGCAGAGCTAACAGGTTTCTGCAAAGTAACGAAGCAATTATCGATTCTACTCCGTTATACGTATAGACTACAAAAGAGTCTAGTATCACCAGTACATAATCTCCTAAAGTGATAATAGCAATTTTCATAGAATCTTATTAAGACTTAGATTCTTAATTTAATTTATTTATTTATTTATTATAATTATTTTGAAAAAATATGAAGTTTCGCTTAAAAGAATTAATCGAATTCCCAACTGTAGGTACCATATAATTAAAACAAAAGGTTTCGTAATTTGAGATGGCAATCTGGTAGCAAAAGTAATATTTTTGTTATATTTACGTTAATATTTCAATAATACTAATCTTCTCCTGTTAAATCAAATTTTACTTGTAATTATAAACGTTTCATTACTATCAAAGATATACCAATTTGAGGTTACTCGAGAAACACTGAAAATCATAGGCTGTGCTATCACTTTGTCACGCACTGTACTTACACACGAATACCTAAATATCGTGCGATCGTTTAAATTTCCTGTCGATTCTCGTCGAACGAAGTACGACAGACAATGTCGGTACCTCCTTTTTTCAAATGCTGCGAAGGTCAACACTAAACGTGCCGGTACTTTACATATTCTATTCTTACCATAAGAGGTCATTTGACCCCTTATGAAATAAATGTGGATTTTTAGAAAGAAATTCTTCATTTATTAAAGGAAATAATTCGCAACATTTTTGTAGGCTCTGATTCTTAACACTATTTCTACCGACACTTCACGTATACCTATTCCTACCGCGACATTCCCACGTAAGACAGACTACAAATTTTTCTCAGAAAATAAACAATGAAAACAGAAGTGAATATTGAAAAATGTATTATACGTATATTTGAGGAAAAGTCTAAAGTTTAAAGGTGATTCAATTATGTTGTGTATATGAAATTCTAATCAAAATTTTAAAAACGGTCATTTGACCGGTCGTGGTAAGAATAGTGTTAACCCTTTGCGCTCGAGAGGTGACTGTCAGTCACCAAACGATAGTTTCACAAATTTTCAGATTTTAGTTAGTTTGTTTATTATTCAGGCTCAGAGGTTAAACAGTCGTATATGTAAATTTTAGTATATCACTTAACTAAACTAAATGACGTTTAATATAGGCGAATCTTAATAAATATTTCGAATTTGAAAATTTTTAAAGTTAGTGTTGTCAAACGACTAAGAATCGCCTCTCGAGTGCAAAGGGTTAATATAGGACTGTACTTCTATTTCGTTTAGCTATAGAGAACTCATTTGAAAGAATGTTGCTTGCGAATCTCCGATAAGAGTCCTTTCCGTTTATGCGTTACATCGTATGGACCCTATCGGGTCGTTCAAGTGCTCACGCAGAAATCAAACACGCGTATCAGATTCAGATAAATGAAACTATAGCTCGAGAAGTGTATCCGAGATCAGAACTAAGGTTCCAGTTGGAGAACTGCAGAAAAATATGTAAATTTCGTAAGGAGTGAAGTGACCCCTCTCGTGGTACATAAGGTATGCAAAGAATTTTGCTCGGTAAAAAGTAAGCTAAGAGAAAAATGGAAGACGAGAAATTAAATAAGTAGATAATATAAGAATTTACAGAAAGTGGGATGAGCAAAAGAAATAACAATGAATGTACGATTTATAAAGTAAATTTTGAAAGGGGTCATTTGATCCCGGTTGGTAGTTTAGTGTTTAGAAATTGAATAATCAGATAATATAAGAATTTATCAGAAAGTCGGATGAGCGAAATAAATAACAATGAATGTGTAACTTTTATAAAGTAAATTTTGAAAGGGGTCATTTGATCTCGTTTGGTATGTTTAGTGTTTAGAAATTAAATAAGTAGATAATATAAGAATTTACAGAAAGTGGGATGAGCAAAAGAAATAACAATGAATGTACGATTTATAAAGTAAATTTTGAAAGGGGTCATTTGACCCCGCTTGGTAGTTTAGTGTTTAGAAATTGAATAATCAGATAATATAAGAATTTATCAGAAAGTCAGATGAGCGAAATAAATAACAATGAATGTGTAATTTTTATGAAGTAATTTTTGAAAGGGGTCATTTGACCCCCCGCTTGGTACGTTTAGTGTTAATTTCTCGTAAGTGCCACACTTACGACCAGCGAGTGGCAACATGCTTTGTTATCGATATCGTTTATATTCCAAGACGATCCACGAGGCCTCAGAATCGAATTCACCGACTTTTAATAGCCCTCGACCTCGGGTCTTCTAAGCACATAAGAATACCACTTATCGCCAGGCTGAGGAGAGAAAAATGAGAAAACAGAAGAGCGGCTGTGTATAAGGGGCCACCTTCTCCCTAATCGCTAAACTAGCACTTGTAGCAAAGCTCCCTTCTAACGAGCACAGTGGGGCCATTCTATAACGAAGACGAATATCCGACACATCGAGCCGGTCCCGGCATCGGTGGCCGTTGCGCCAGGATTCTTGTAATAAAATAAATGGAACTTCCGTCGAGGCGCGCTGGAACGTCGAGAAATGAAATGTGACCCTCGACGAGACGCAATAGGGATCACTGTTTCTTTGTGTCGAGCAACGACCGTGAAAAAAAAAAAACACAACATGGCCGGCGGAAGTGCACCACGAAAAATGAACGTAATCGAGTTTTATAATTTTTGACTGAAGAAAATTTGGAACTCGGATAATTAACGCGCGAACGTTTTCATAACACGTACGGTGAATCGAGAAATTGATCGAATGATTGATTCATTGTAATTTCCATTGATTGTGAGTCACACTAAGTTACTGTTTTTAATTACAATAATTATTGTAAAACTTAAAATGTGCCGAGAAAAATGTTTCTTTGAAAAGTAATTAAACGGTAAGTTTACCATCGGTTTGTTAAAGAAATGGAACTTGGAGCCAATCGATCAATTTAATGAGTTACTGTAAGTGCGATTGGTTTCCCTTCTGTTGGAATTTATTGAGAATACTAGCTAGTCGTCAAATATTAGTAACTTTTTTGCGTTAGTCTCGAAAATTAATTCATCTAAAAAAGGATGAAAGAGATTAACTTAATATAAAGACTTCATTTTCACAGCAATATTAACAGTAAAGCTATCAAGGTGATCAAAACGACGAATTCATAACTTCATAAACAAATTTTACGCATTCACTATGGTGCACTTTTGAAAATTTCAATTCTAATATTAACTTCCATCGAAATAACTAGCATACGGATTTTCATGCAAATTCATAATTTGCTAAACAAAACTAGAAAACTGGAATCTACGTAAAGATTCCTTCGCTCTCTGAATATTACAATGCGTGCCTCATTTTCAATATTTCCTATGGTCTCACATTTTTCACAGTTTTTTAGACATTATAATTTCGAGTAATCCTTTTAACACTATTCCTACCACAACCGGTCAAATGATTGTTTTTAAAATTGTGATTAGAATTTCATATATACAACATAATTGAATCGCCTTTAAATTTTAGACTTTTCCTCAAATATACGTATAATACAGTTTTCAATATTCACTTTTTTTTTCATTGTTTACTTTCTGAGAAAAATTTGTAGTCTGCCTTACGTGGGAATGTCGCGGTAGGAATAGGTATATACGAAGTATCGGTAGGAATAGTGTTAATAAAGACTCTTAACACTTAGCCGACCGAATGGGGAGTCCTCCCATTTTTTCCTTGACAAAGCAGAGCCATTGATTCCATTTACTCTTGTTATTAGTTGATCCTAAGCTGATGTTGAATTTGTTAAAAATTGTATTTTGGAAAATTTATGAACAGTACTAGTTCAAGACTAACTAATAACAAAAGCGAGTAGAATCAATTGCAGCGCTCTGTTGAGGACAAAATGGGAGATCTCCTCATTCGGTCGGCTAAGTGTTAAGTAAAGCTTAAGTGCTTAAGCTTTGTGCTCCTTATTTCAGCCCAACACATTGTTATTTCTTATTAATTAATTAATTAATTTTCTTCGACCCATTGGTTTTAAGCTTTTGTCCGCCACTGTATCTCCGCTTCGACATACTGCACGATTTAAGCTAATCCTCGTGGACCCAGGCCAATATCCCTTCCTTTTTGCGTTTCGTCAGAGCGTGGTAATTGATAGGAAGATGATTCTCTGCCCCCTCCCCCCTTGCAATCCGGTTGGAAACACAGAACGTAAAAAAAGGAAAGCCATGGCTGGGCGTAACCCGACTGGGGGTTACGCTGAGTCACGAGAGGCGAGAGATTTATGGGATTTTACACGGTGCTCGGGAAAACGATTTCCACGCGAACCATTGCGCACCGACTCTTTCAACGGACTCATTCGCGAGTTCAGCTGCGGCAACAGCATTTTTGATTTAAATTAATTGCCCCGTGCGGCCATCAATTATCCAGCTAATCGATGATTAATCAAAGGACTTCGTTCGACTCCTGTCAGCCTGAAATACGATGGCCCGATTTTTCCTGTCCCCTTTTTATCGAGCCGTCTCTATCGAACGATGTGATTCGAAGGATTCTTGAATCTTGATTTTCTGAACGGAGAGGGAAGGGGAAGGCTGAATCAGATATCGATTGGACGTGCACGAGGAAGAAGAATAACCGGTGGCGTTGCGAGATGGATCGAGAAATGGATTGGAATTAATTCTATGGGATTAATTCTATGGGAACTCTACGAGTATTGAAATGCTTTTGTTGAAGCCGATTAGGTGAGGGAAATTGTGTGATCTAACGTTGGTTTAAATTGTTTATCAAAGCCATATTTTAGGATTTTATCAATAAGTGCCTATAATCTATACATTTTTGACAGAAGCGGATCCAGAACCCTTGCTAGAAAAGGTTCTTGATATAAGTTTTCATAAACTACATTTTACATATATTATCAACCTTCATTTGCACGACTTAAAATTTTTTCATAATTTATATTTTAATCTTTCTATCTTTCACGTTAGTTAGCTCAACGAATATATATCGACAGCAGACTAAACCTATCTCAAACAAATTTTTCCGAACGTCACATAATATTTTTCGATTTTATTACTGTAACAGGGGGTGACCTACCCCTCGCCCCTCTTTAAATCATTCACTGAATTTTATACTTTGATTCCAATCAATTATTTATTTCATTAGTACTAAATAAAAGCACTTAAAAGTGATTTATTTAACATTACTTACTATTACTTCTATCACATATTTATGTAATTATCATTTCCTTTGTTATTTAAAGGTAACTCCTAAATTCTTACTGCTTTATAAAAAAAAAAGATTATCTGCAAACGATTTAAATGATTAATTTATGCAGCTCTGTAACCTGCACACAACACTATTATTCCAATCAATTATTTATTTAATTAGTACTAAATTAAAGCACTTAAGATTGATTTATTTAACATTACTTACTGATTACTTCTATCACATATTTACGTGATTATCATTTCCTTTGTTATTTAAAAGTAACTCATATCTTGCGTAATCTTCTTACTACCATAAAAAAAGAAGATTATTTGCGAGCGATTTAAATGATTAATTTATGCAACTCTGTAACCTGCACAGAATCACAAGCCACAAGGAAATACCTCGTAGCAAGATCAGGCATTACAGACGTTCCATAGCCGTCTTAATTCCAACGATGCACCAATGGAACCCGTGCCAGTCGAATCTTATCGAAGCCACTATGACCGTCGAGGCTGATCGATTAATTAGCGTCCATAATTGACCCGAATCTGGCATCGTGCTATCGTAGGATAAGCGTGCCGTCCGTCCATTTATTTAGAACAACGTAACAAGGATACGACGTGCCCGAGGGAACTCCGATTGTGAACGAAGGGAACAGCAATCTCAAATTCAGACGAAATTCAGACGACCATGTTAAATTGTTAGTATTAAACTATTTTAAATGTATTATATATTATCTAAGAACTTCACTTTATTTTACTCACACCCGAGCACTATCATCTCTTTTTCTAAATAAAAAGTAGATATTCTTATATATGTATAGATTATATACTGTGAAAGAAGTAAGAACGTAGTAGTTACAAAGTTGTAAAGTCGTTTAAGTGGTTGCCATTAAACTATTTTAAATATACATTAATAATATTCTAAGCACTTCACTTTATTTTGTTCACACCTGAGCCCTATCATCTCACTCTACTAAATAAAAGTAAAGTAGAATTTCTTATATACGTGTAGATTATATACTATAAAAGAAGTAAGAAGTAACGAGATTTTCTTCACGTAATTAATTAATTATAATTGGTATTTAAATATAAATTAATTGTATTGCAGTATCACATATGATATCGTTCAGAAACTTCGTCACCTTCGTATGAACGGACGTTATAAAGTTTACGAACGAACCATGCAAACTAAATTAAAAGTGACTAAATTAAGTCTATTAAAGTCTGCTAAATTAAAAGTAACAAATTTCGCATAATATTTCAGCTTAGAGTATCGCTGGGAATAAGAGTCTTAAGGGTAAGTGGATCGTGCGAATTCCGCGGTAACGCGACGTATTCCTGGGAAATTTGCGCCGGGGCTGTTTACCCCATAAATGAAATTCCACATTAGCCGCAGCGTAATCGAAGGCCGCGCACAAGCCCGTGTCTCATTAATAAAACAACTCCACCCTTGGGTCCTGTCTATCCTCACCGACGAAGAGACGACGGGACCGTCTGCGTAACGATGAATAAATATGAGAAGTATTATGAAGTAATTCCATTCTCCCGCGGAACACGAAACGCACTAATGAATAAATAATAGTAACAAACTTGGTCGTTTGAACGCGATGATTTAATCATAAAACCGACTTCTCTTTTGCTCCTTATTTGGAAACGATTTTTAATTAGTACCATCGCTGGTGTAAGATT
The DNA here is from genome assembly GCA_033822845.1 of Tetrapedia diversipes. Taxonomy (NCBI): domain Eukaryota; kingdom Metazoa; phylum Arthropoda; class Insecta; order Hymenoptera; family Apidae; genus Tetrapedia; species Tetrapedia diversipes. The sequence goes on along the minus strand of JAOPTO010002233.1, from coordinate 340,104 downwards.
CACTCGCAATGCTGGATAAAATAAGGATTTGAAATACACAGAGTGACTCGTGAAGTCTGTTGAATGGTTAATTAAGTGTAAATTTGATGTCCAACTACTCCAGGCCTTTAAAATTGTTCAATTAATTGGATAATAATAACTGTATTTCTATTAGGCGAAAAACTGTGGGTTATTAAAGGTGTCGATATTATGAAAATTTTTGAATAATGTAAAAGTTGTGCATAAGAAATGAGAATTCTAAATTCTATGTTTAACTATACAATTTTAACATAATGTTTGCATTTATTGTATACTTATTTAAAACAAGAATCAAAAGTTAAAGTAATGATATTGTCAGAGTATTTTTGTAACCACTTATATCTGTTTGAAATAACTTCCTATTATCTATTTTATAGGAAAATTAAATTACCAAGTTTTTCAGAAATTTCTCTAATATCTCTAAAAATTGCAATTTTTAAAGATAAAAGGTTTTTGAGCTAAAGTCCTCAATGATGCAAATTCCGTCTATAATCAATTAAAAACTTCCTTAAACAATATTTACGAAACCCCTTAATCCTTTATAGAGTGATAAATTTCATAATGCCAATAATTCTGGAATTAATAAAAAGAAAAAGTAACGACTTCTTTCTCCGTTAATATAATATAAAATACGTGAAACGCTATAATACCTCGCTTTAAAAGAAACAAGCTATAAAACGAATCAGACATAATTTAATAATAATACCATGCACAGAATACATACGATTAATCTATCGTGAAAAGGTTAATTATCGTTCTCCGCGAAACAGATTATTCAACAAAAGGCCAAGCAAACGATCAAAGATCTTATTGACATCTGTCTACGCGGCAGTTATCGCAGCATAAAGGAAATTAGTTTAATAATTAACCTTTCCTAGGGCGGGGATCAAAGGAAAACAATATCGAAGCCTGGCCGTGTACTCCACGGCTTCATTGTGCCCGACGCCTTTTACGCCGCGTATTCGTCGTTGATTGCGTCCACATCCTGTTATTCCCCCCGTTCAACCCTTTGAAGGGTCAGCTTTGAGACTGTGCCGGACCGTAGCAGCGAATATTTTGCACGCTACACAGAGTTTTGCATTTATTGACGCGGTCAATTAAGAAGAGTTCACGCGACTGCTCGCGTTGTTTCCCTACCGTCGTGTGACCAGGAAGAGGGAAAGGTTCTGTCGTGCAGTGTCTGGTCGTTATTATTATTAACTCTAGAACTCCAGAGTCTCGATTTATTACGCGGAATCCTAAAGTGTGTATATGTATGTGTGTGTTTCTGTTCCTCGACCCGTACTTCTTTTTATACATTTATTCTGGAAAAAGTTTATTTATTTATTTATTTAGTGAACGTATGCGTGCGCGGAGAATATTCAGTTAGGCGTGGCACCGTGCAGTTAGCTAAATGTTAACCTTTGAATGCTACGGATGCAGATATGCGTCTGGCGAAATTTATTACAGTATTTTGCATTTATTGACGCGGTCAATTAAGAAGAGTACACGCGACTGCTCGCGTTGTTTCCCTACCGTCGTGTGACCAGGAAGAGGAAAAGGTTCTGTCGTGCAGTGTCTGGTCGTTATTATTATTAACTCTAGAACTCCAGAGTCTCGATTTATTACGCGGAATCCTAAAGTGTGTATATGTATGTGTGTGTTTCTGTTCCACGACCCGTACTTCTTTTTATACATTTATTCTGGAAAAAGTTTATTTATTTATTTATTTATTTATTTATTTATTTATTTAGTGAACGTGTGCGGAGAGTATTTGGTTAGATGTGGCACCGTACGGTTAGCCAAATGTTAACCCTTTGAATGGTGTGGACGCATATATACGTCTGACGAAATTTACTACAGTATTGTCTCTCTATGTAGCAGTTTGTTACTACTCAATAATTGGCAGTCGTTATCTCTGCTCCTTGGAATATTCAGCATTCGTATACATTTGCTTTTCGATCTTCCACTTTCTGCAACACAGTTACTAGTGTACGAGTAACAATAACGCTATCCACGCAAAGCATTTCGATCTAGAATATTCAGCGCTCAAAGGGTTAATAGGCTCCCGGTCTAGAATTTTTTAGACAGGGAAATGATTCTAATTTCAAGTTTTTCAATTGGTGGGTTCGAGGAACCCCTCTTAGGAGCTCTAGAGTTAACATTAATTAATTTATACGGTGTTCAACGGTCAGCGAGCCGTTGCTCAGCCGTCCGTCAGCGCTTAAAATGTAAATTAACGCTGAAATTGCTTTCGAAGCGCGAAAAACTGTGATTATTGAGTTAATTAAACGCTCTATTACGCCTCGTAGCATTAATGAATTAAATGACCGGGCACTCGCGCGATGAATTAGCGAAAGTTTGTTTCCAACTTCGCCTGGACCGGGCATAAGTCTCATGTTTAATTCGATCCACGCGAAATTCGCGCGAGGGGAGGCGAAACGGGTAAGCATAAAAATTGCGAGGGAAATACTGTCTGCGCGATGTACGTACACGGGCGTTTACCGGAAATTATAATTACGCGACGTGCCTGCGTCGCATCAATAATTACAGTAGCGAGGCTCGAAATTATTATCGTTATATCAGCCTCTACTAATGGAGAACGAATCAATACGTACAATTAGCAGAGCGACGAACAGCTTCAATGATTCACTATATCCAACGCGTAATCCGTTTAATATCGCGCCCCGATTGTGTATAAACTACGGAATTATTTATTCGAAGCTAACAATCGATTTCTAAACCAGCTACCGAATGCACTGCCATGAACTGTCTTTCGCGAGTTATCTTTCACGGATTGCGTCCCCGCAATGAACCGTGTCAAATTCTCCGCCAACAAACATTTGTTTTCACTGAAATTCACGCCAGCAACTATCTCGAAATCCATAATCCTTGAAGCACCGTTTTATACCCGCAATTTTATCCTATTCGTTGGATTTTTATCTAGATCGTGACTCGAAATGATGAGGAACGCACTTAAAGCCTTTCAAGTTCACATATGTTCACAAAATAAACGTAAATGGAAACGGTACAGATTGAAACAATATTGAGAAGAAAAACGGAAATTGTACAAATACGATTCAACGTTAATTTTAAGGTGATCTAGCTCTTTTATTTAACGACTCTTTTATTCTTTGCTTTTACTTTTTACTTTGTTCAAGCTATCTGGACTCTACTCTATCTGTAAACTGTAGACCGACTGACGGATTTGTACGTGTGTCTCTTCCTTTGTTTTTCCTTCTCTACTCTCTCTCTCTCTCTCGCTATCCGAAATTTATAAGCATATGCCCCCTCTCCCTGAACGAAATTACTAATGCTTATTACCAACACTATTAATACCGTTAATTTTCACTTTTGTTATGTAGCAATTGTCACTAAACTTTGTTATCATACAAATTTATTTTTGCTGTCACCAAAACCTCACATTTCTCACTATATCTTTCATTACAAATATAGTTTACCATTAGTATGTGTCAACACTTAACTAACCGAATAGGGAGATCTCCCATTCTTTCCACTGCCATTGATTCTATTTACTTTTGTTACTAGTTACTGTTGAACTAGTGTTGTTCGCAGTTCATCAAATGCATTTTCTGCTCTTCCAAAGTACTATTTTTAATCAATTCAACACTAGTTCAAGACTAATAATAAAAGTGAATAGAATTAACAGCAGTGCTTTGTTGAGAAAAAAATGAAAGATCTCCTCATTCTTTCCTTTGCCATTGGTTCTATTTACTTTTGTTATTAGTTAGTATTGAACTAGTGTTGTTCGCAGTTCATCAAATGCATTTTCTGCTCTTCCAAAGTACTATTTTTAATCAATTCAACACTAGTTCAAGACTAATAATAAAAGTGAATAGAATTAACAGCAGAGGAAAGAATGGGAGACCTTCCCATTTGGTTGGTCAAGTGTTAATATAGATGCCGTACAATATAAAAAATAATATACAATATCGACTATTTATTCATAATTTATATCTACCAACCCTCGCAATTTTCGCGTACATCCACATTTTTCCACGAAACATTAACCGAACAATTATAACAACCACATTGACCAAATATCAACGCTTAATTAGATTCACCCGGTTCCGTTTACCGTATTCCGTAAACAAAGCGGAATGCGGGACGCTGTGAATGAACATTTTCGATTAGGCTCAGCGGATCAATAAACGGTGCGGGTCCTTAGGGGACGTCGTCGCGGAGCGTCGTTTCGCTCCGTAGAAAAGGGCGGAAACACGTCGGTGGCGCACAGTCGATACTTCCTCCTCCCGGCGGGCCGTCGTTTATCGTTCATTTCCACGGACCCTTCGCGGAAGGGTTAAAAAAGAAAACGCTAATTGCCCCGGGGACGTGGCGACGATCTTTCGACGCGTCGCGGGAGCACGTACGCGCGAAACGAGTGCACGGGCGGGCTAAACAAAAGGGCGGAATCTCCTTGTGACGGCGAGCTCCCTTTCTCTTCCTCGCTCCCTCCTCCTCTTTCCCTCTCACTGTTTCTCTCTTCAGCCAAGGTGAAGGACTGGTAAGCGAGGCGGCTTTCAGGAGCTCGAGGACCGACCGGCGACCCTTCGCGCTCCATCGACGCCATATGGCGTGACCAACTTTATAATGCCGAGGACGTGTAAAACTGCGCTCAGCGTGGGGCCCGGTGGTCCACGTGAATACACGCTGGGCCCGACCTCGAAGGTCCCCAAACGTCGTTTCTTGCCCGTGTTTATGCCAGCCGGTCGGCTGGGTTCAATGCCGATGGAATTCGTTTCGCGTGTTCGCGGACACGCGTTTCAGTGCATGTCACCAGCGTGTCTGCGAATGATAATATGTTTCTTTGGTGATGGAACAGAAGGAAATTGGAAAATACTTATGTATGTAACGATGTTTCTCATATTATAAAATTGGGGGTGTAAAAAGTTTGGTGTGATTTAGTGTTGTTTGAGGGAAAGTTTGGCGAAATTAAGTAGAAAACAAATTTTTTCGGTATAAAAGGTTTGGTGTGGTTTAATGGTGTTTAACGAAAGGTTTGGCGTGATTGAGTAGAAAACAAATTTTTGCGATATAGGTTTGGTATGGTTTAATGTTGTTTTTGGGAAGCTTTGGCGTGATTGAATGGAAAACAAATTTTTACGATATAGAAGGTTTGGTGTGGTATAGTGTTGTTTGTGGGAAGATTTGATGAGATTGAGTAGAAAAAATTTTTGCGATATAGGTTTGGTATGGTTTAGTGTTGTTTTTGTGAAGCTTTGGCGCGATTGAATGGAAAACAAATTTTTACGATATAGAAGGTTTGGTGTGGTATAGTGTTGTTTGAAGGAAGTTTAGTGAGATTCAGTAAAAAACAAATTTTTGCGGTGTAGAAGGTTTGGTATGGTTTAGTGTTGTTTTTGGGAAGCTTTGGCGTGATTGAATGGAAAACAAATTTTTACGATATAGAAGGTTTGGTGTGGTATAGTGTTGTTTGAAGGAAGTTTAGTGAGATTCAGTAGAAAACAAATTTTTGCGGTGTAGAAGGTTTGGTGTGGTTTAGTGTTGTTTGTGGGAAGATTTGGTAAGTTTGAATAGAAAACAAATTTTTGCAGTCTAGAAGGTTTGGTGTGGTATAATGTTGTTTGTGGGAAGGTTTGATGAGATTGAGTAGAAAACAAATTTTTGCAGTCTAGAAGGTTTGGTGTGGTATAATGTTGTTTGTGGGAAGGTTTGATGAGATTGAGTAGAAAACAAATTTTTGCAGTCTAGAAGGTTTGGTGTGGTATAATGTTGTTTGTGGGAAGGTTTGATGAGATTGAGTAGAAAACAAATTTTTGCAGTCTAGAAGGTTTGGTGTGGTATAATGTTGTTTGTGGGAAGGTTTGATGAGATTGAGTAGAAAACAAATTTTTGCAGTCTAGAAGGTTTGGTGTGGTATAATGTTGTTTGTGGGAAGGTTTGATGAGATTGAGTAGAAAACAAATTTTTGCAACCGTGAACAAGGAAGGTTTTACAAAGACCCATGCAGAGAATGGTGCAGCCATGCATGAGGGATGCAGTTGTAAGGAAGAAAGCAATGTCCCCGTGAGAGTGAAAGCATTTGACTACTGATCACTCAAATAGCGATAGAGAGAACTATATGTTTTAACTGGGTATAACGAATCGAAGGTTGAATTTACGAACTGATGTATAATAAGACTCAATGATTGTAGTATAATTCGTTTCTAGCTTTTAAACAAATTCATAATGTTGCACTATGGAAGAAGCGTAGAAACAAGTTTGAAACTTGTGTAAGTACCAATTCGGAACGCAAACTAACTACAATATTACGATAGTTAGTTTGAATCTAAATATAATACATATTTTTATTAAATTATACATGCAAGTGACTGAAAAAGTAAGCTGGCCCTGAAATAGTAACAACAACATAATTTTGAGATAATAGGTAATTATAAAAACCTAATGAAACAACCAGTTATTAGACAGAATATCTAATTGAAATCTATCATTTGTTTAATTATATTTGATTAAAACAAAATAGTACGTTTCATTCGAAAGGATCCTGAAAGCAATGAATACAATTGACCCTTAAAACGCTACACACGATAAAACAATAATTATGAAATTTAATTAATGCTCCTTCACATTGGCCAAACGAGCCGCATGTTATTCCCAAGACAATCGCTCTATATATTTACTTATTGTCGCCTAGGCAGATCGTAAGTAAAAATAAGGAAGATGTAAAAAAAAAAGAAAAAAAAACACTACATTACATGAATTCAAAAACTAAAATCTAATTGATACGAACGGATGAGGAATAAAAAATCTCAATCTCTCCAAAGATATTTAACGCTTTATACAAATCAATTTATTATTTTCATGATTTTCGCCGGGAAGACAATAATTTCCAGCCGATAGCCTATCTAGGTTGAGCTTTAACGAACGTTAATACGCTATTATGAAAACGTTCCTCTTATTCCGTCGGAACACGTGAATGCGCACGCTGGTCATTCCAGAAAAGCGGAAAAAGTCAGGCTTGAATGAATTGTTCAGAGTTATTCAGGCTATTCGGGATGTATTCCAAGCGCAGAATTTATTTATGGAAGTAGGGTCGTCGCACCGCGACGCTTGTAAATAGATGCAGCTTATTTGTAGCCGTGGTCAGGTCTCGCGATAGTGCACGATAACAGCTATTAGAGTGTAATTAGTATGAAAGATTGTACCGCACTGTGCCAGGTAGATGTAGCGGATGACGCTGCTGAAACTGCGAAAATTGGATTCATGGAAAAAGTTGTTCCTAATCGTTCAAAAAGAGTGAGTTTCCTTTCTCAAGGAAATGCTTTCGTCGCAAAATTTCTATTCCAACATTTCTAAATCCAACAATTGCATAATACAAACAATAAGCTTGTTAATAGAACGAAATTTCTCTATTCTTTGCTCCAGATTATTTCATAACATTTATCCGCTGTTAAAATACTATCTATTTTCGTAAATTATTACTGATCGAATTTAGTTTATGAATTTTCAAAAATCAATACCCATGTTTCAGAGTTAAAAAGAGGGATTCCTACGAAAAAGAAACGATTCCCTCTCGTTCGTTTTGTGGCGCTTTGCATGGGGTTTGTAACATGGAATCCTAAGCTGTAAAGCTGCCGGAACAGGCCAAGATTCAATCTTAAAAATGAAATGTTCTGTTTCCAAGCTTGCAGATAACTGCTCAGTTAAGCCAAATTAAATAGTATTTTCCGAACGCATCAAATTTCATTTTATTTATATATCAAGGGGTTAACAAAACCCACAGTGCCGAGGTGGTACCAAATTTTCGATCAACAGCACACGAAGAAGAAACGATTCCCTCTCGCTCGTTTTATGGCGCTTTGCATGGGGAGGAACGCTCGTATTCCCTATGCAACATCGAATCCTATGGTGCACAGCTGCCAGAACAGCCCAGGATTGAATCTTAAAAATGAAATGTTCTGTTTCCAAGCTTGCAGATAACTGCTCAGTTAAGCCAAATTAAATAGTATTTTCCGAACGCATCAAATTCCATTTTATTTATATATCAAGGGGTTAACAAAACCCACAGTGCCGAGGTGGTACCAAATTTTCGATCAACAGCACACGAAGAAGAAACGATTCCCTCTCGCTCGTTTTATGGCGCTTTGCATGGGGAGGAACGCTCGTATTCCCTATGCAACATCGAATCCTATGGTGCACAGCTGCCGGAACAGCCCAGGATTGAATCATCGCCGCCCAGGATAATCCGGCGCTATTCCCTATTTACAAAATTGCAGCTCCCGGCACGCGTAACTGTTCCCGCCTCGACTCTTCGGCTCATTGTGTCCCACCCTTCGACGAACACCCCTGCTTGCCCATTGTCGCGGTAATGGCACGCACCGACGACCTGGCCGCCTAGGGAGTACCCCCTTCCAACGTTTCTAACCACCCTTCGACACGTTATTGGCTCGCGTGTGGACGCGCACCCTAATTAGTATGAACGGTCGGCCACCGCGACTCCGCCATTAAGACGGGGGATTTTGTTTGGCCGGTTCAAGGTCGCGGAGGATCAGCGAACCAGACCGTCGGGCCGAGGAAACGGGGATCGAAGAAGATTACAGGTCTGGTTACGACGGCGCTCTGCCCCTTTTATCGAATTTTTATGAGACGAGCTCGAGGTGGTGAGTGGTTCACGGATTTTTATGGGTTCGAGAGAAATTTAGGTTAAGCACGATAGATATAGGTGTGCGCGGTATGCAAATGTACAGGGAACATCAGAAGTGAAGTGCACGCTGAAACGTGGAGGAGAGTAAAACAGGTTCTTGTTTTTAGAGATGTTACAAAAATATGGATTTAAGTGTGAAAGTGTGGCGACACGTTGGGGAAAGGTAATTTGTGAAACAGGTCTTGTGAAAACGATGAAGAATTTTTAGGGGGTGTTATACAATAGTGTATGGAAACTATGAAAATCGATTTTTAAATGCAAAATACAGTGTTAATCCTATATTAAAATTAAAATTAAATATTCCCGATTCTCTGGAAGATTAAAAAGATTTGTCATTAAAATAATATTGGTTTCTAATTTTTTGCAAAATTTTTGGAAACTTATTAATATTTTCCTTCATTAATGATTACTCTTTTAAATAGTTTATAAGTGATTTAGAATTTTTCAAAGTATAATTTTTATTACATTATTCCTTCATTATTTTGTTATTTTGTACCTTTGAATTTAATAGGTTGTTCAATATTAAAGTATTATTTTAAACATATGTTCGTGTTTGTTCGTTGAACACAACAGGATTGGAAACATTTTGACTAATAATAAGCTTATATGCTTTCGGTCCAAATACATTGCCCTGGAGGAATTATTTATTGCAATTTCCTAGTAATATTGTGAACAGATAATCACTAAGTGAAATGCATTATATTCGCATTAAACGATCTATTATTCGACGATTACAATTAATAAGTAATGCAGAGCAAATTATTCTACTATCCTATCACATAAATAGAAAATTATACGTTAGGCTACTTTTACAACAATTATTCACAAACTGACACCAGTTATATCAATCTTTATTTCTGTTTTCTTGTGTTTCATTAATACAACTCAACGATCTATCGTTTTAATGCAAAGCAAATTTTTGCGAACGCCACTTCGTTTATTGTTTTATTCCGTAAATGAACAATCGTGTAAAGGTTGAATCACGACGCGTGTTGAAATTGTAAATATATAGATAGATAAATATATTTATTGATTACTGAATACAATTTAAGAATTAACGTCACGAAATTTCGTCTGAACCCTTTTAAACCTTAAATGGTTATATCGTTGTAATACTACAACATACCATTCAAACAGCCTCAAAGTCATTAGTATTCGTTTACTGCATTATGTTGTAGAATTATCACCATCTACATGATATATTTTATCTAATGGCAACACATATTTTTTCCTTCAAGATTGTCTTTCTTCCAAGGACATTAGAATGGATAATGTTGATTACTGGCCTGATATTTATTTTCGCACCCAGTGTAAAATGCCTGGGTGTAAGGGAGAAATAAATAAGCACAAATAAAGTGTGAGAAGTGTCGAATAGCCCTTTGCCTCACCAAAGCAAAGGATTGTTTCAAAAATTTTTACATGTAATTAATCAGTATTATTTTCCAGTAAATGTATAGTGATGCAGATAAGTAACAGAAAGTTTTCTAATAAATTACTACAAAAAAATTATTAAAAAAATTGTTTCTTTATCTTTCTATGCATTAGCATGTACAGGTCTACGTAATATATATATATTTTTTTTCAAATTTCAAGTCAATTATAAGAAAAAAATCATGCATTTTAAGGTTAAAGCGGAAACAATGTTGTTTACTATAAAGTGGAGAACGCTATTCCTGTAGCAGCAACCGTTTAAGTAAATGCAATCGAGGAAAGCGTCTTGCTGTGCTTCCGCCTGAATAAAAACCTAACGATCCGAAAGTTGCGGCTTCTTTATACGCCTGAGGATTTTATTCTACCCCTTCACGATCGTGGAAGCCACTGAAGAAGCTATCAGATGATTGTATAAAAAGAAATTGGTTCTTGGATGAACGATAATGAGAGTTCTTTCAGTGGCAATCGTTCAGATGATTGTTATCGCCGTGAGTATCGTAATTTCCTCTTAACCGTGAAAAAAGGAACGAAGCTTAAGCTTGATAAGGCTGTCGGTTTTTAATTAACAAGACGATCTATACCCCCCCCCCCTCTTCGATGCCTCATCGATATAAAAAAGCCAATTAATGGTCCCTAGCGTGTAATGATCAGTTTTCTATAGCGTTAGATTTGTAAGATGAAATATTATACTTAAAAGTTACGCCATTTTCTCGTAAGATAAAAATTCGCTTTCTCAAACAATCCTTCTTCTATTATCAGGATAAAAATCTTAAAACACTTTTTTCATTTTTAATACTTTATTTATTCGCTACATCCTCTATTCGTTAAATTGCCACGCAGACTTCGTTTCAGATTGGAAATTGATTGAAAATCAGTTTAATACTTCATTAGATTTACGAAATATTAGAAAATAACTGTTTACTTTCAGAGGTGTTTAAAACAGGTTCAATCTCATTATGCTATCCAATAAATCTCTCAAAGCTCAAATCAATTAACTCTATTTTTTGTAAATTGCTGAATTTTTATTATCTAAATATATTATCGGGACTCGACTTGTTATTTTTTTCTATACTTCGTTTTATGAGGTAAAGCAGTTAAAACAATAAAATTAGACTGTTTATAGATTTCCACAAAGCGTTTAGGTTTGAACTTTACTTGAAAAACGCATAGAATTTCAAATACTTCAATATACAGTAGCGGACAAGTTTAAGACCAAAGGGCCAAAGAAAATAAATTAATTAATTAATAAGAAATAACAGTATAAATAAAATTTATAATCTATACTAATCAATAAATAGTGTTCTACCATAAACAATATTTGCGAATCATAAAATTATATTTTACATTGTCGTGTCGTCTTAAACTTTGGCCTGCTACTGTAAATTAATTAATTAAAAGAAATAACAGTGTAAATAAAATTTGCGTTCTATACTAATCAGTAAATGGTGCCTTACCATAATAACAATAAAAATAAACAAATAAACAATATTTGCGAATCATAAAATTGTTTTACGTTATCGTGTCGTCTTAAGCTTTTGTCCTCCACTGTACCTTGAAAAATGAAAAAGTGCAAGATAGAATACTTCAATCCGGGAATGCAGTACCGTACCAACCTCTACCTCGTCCTCTGTCTTCACCAAACGCGTCTCTAGCAATTTCGACGTTTACGAACGAAGGTAATCGAGGTTACTCGCCAATTCGTTCGTTCCTCTTGCTCGTCTTCAATGAACCACCGCTGCGACCCTAACAATGACCGTTACGTGAGCTGCAATCGTAACGGTTCGCGTAGTCGGGCTCTTCGTGACAGTGATAAATCTGGTGTCGCAATCTTGATCGACAATTTAGAACGACCACGTTGCGCCGGCTTCGCGATTGTCTTGGACGATCGCGAGCCGAACAAAGCGCCGGAGGAAGCAACTTCTACCGATGCCGGGTCTGTGTGCTTAATTTAGGGACAATTAGCGCGGTTCAAGCTGCTTCACAGTCGAAGGTGGCGGGTACTTTTGAGAAAGGCTGCCGCAGTTTCGTTAGCACTGCGGCGGGCTTTGTTTCGAAGCTTTGTGACCGACTTGACGGGGGATTAGTTTAGAAAAATTGTCTGTTTGACCCGAGCAAATTGGATTAAATTGGACTGTGTATAAATAAGCGCGCTCGAGGCATAGTCGCAGTGGATCGTGAATGTTTGTTAAACGGTTAAGCTACAGTAGAGGACAAAAGTTTATGACCAAAGGGTCAACGAGAATAAATTAATTGATTTATAAGAAATTAGCAAACAAACTTTCATCCCTTATTTTTCCCCGCTGGGGGTTGATTTTCCAAAAACGTTGAAACACGTACTTCTTTATTTCTAACAACAAAGCTAAATATCAGTTTTCATTGTGTTTGCTTTAAAATCGACGGATCTTCAAACGAACTTTCATCCCTTATTTTACCTCCTTGGGGGTTGATTTTCCAAAAACGTTGAAACACATGTTTCTTTATTTCTAACCAAGGAGCTGAATACCAGTTTTTAGCGTGCTTGCTTCAAAATCGGTGGACTTTCAGACGTTTCAATCCATATTTAACAACCTTAGGAACGGAATATCAAAAAATCCTTCTTTATTGAGTGCTTAGGTCACAAAAGGAACCCACTGTTCAAATTTCATGTTTCTAGCTTCAGTAGTTTAGGCTCTGTGATGTCAGTCAGTCAGGACATGTCTTTTTATACGTATAGATAGCATAACAAACAAAATTTGTATTCTATGCTAATCTATAAATAGTGTTCTATCATAATAACAATAAAAATGAATGTACAAGCAGTATTTGCAAACCATGAAACTGTGCTTTACATTGTCCGATGCTGTACTTTTTTTTATCGAATGGAGCTGTAAGTTTAATATCTGATTATTTGAAAGATATTCGAATTTTTGAGAAGTTACCGCAATTTATGGCTGATAATTGTTTTTTTTTAATTAAATGAAAAGTATTTGATGAGTTTTGTGAGTTACACTATTTCAATAGCGACAATGTTTGTTAACTTCTTATCGCCTATTCTTCAAATGTAGATTTATACTTTATTCAAACGTTATTTTATTGCTCGGCTTCAAATGATAAATTTAATAGCATTATAGCTTAGAATGGTAGAAATAAAAGCTCTTCTATTTCCGCAAATATTTTTAATTTAAATATTTCTAATTTCTTGATATTAAAAATAACAATTTACAGACTCTGCATGCATTTATCTTAAATTTAACTTTCACACACCAGTGTGCATCGTTAATAAACGAGTTAAATAAAAACATTACTTATAGATTGACTTAATGTGATAACGCATTAACTATCGTCAACGAGTCTCATTAACCGCGAGGCAAGTGAGAAGAAACAAACGACAAAATAATTTGGAATGATAAATTAAACGTCGTTTGCGGGTCCAATTGCTTATTCATCTTTTAAGCGTAACTGCACGCGAATCAATTGGACCGACGAGTCACCATGCCTTCGTTGTTCAAAGAATACCGGTCACGAATAACGAGTTCGCGCAAAATTCAAATGAATATGAACGAGCAAACCCTTTTTCTTCCTCTTTGTTTTCGTTATTCTGCAGCCCGTTGAAAGACGACGTTTCGTAGCTGCAACCAAAGCCACATTTACGAAGGCGTGACACGGTACAATTAATTAAGAACAGCCAATGCTGTAAACAAAGCCAATTTACGAACTTGTGTCCCGTATTCAACGGCAAATGATACCATTTTGATCATGCTACCTTCCTTTCAATTAATTCCACGTTTCGCGTTTACAGCTAGACGATTTGCTGCATTCAATTCGCGATGAATATAATAATTTGTTAACGCGAGTGGAACATTTGACGCTTCTGAGAATTCTAATTATAAGAGGTCCCGGCCAATTTACGGTTTCAGTCTAGCTGATCTGAACTATCATTTATGTTTTATTACGAATGCGTTGCAAAGGTTTCGCGTGGTGATGGTAACTTTGACTTTAATCAATTAGATCACTAAAATTTGTAATTTATATGAAATGTAATTAACTTAATAATTTGAAGTAATTAAATCGAATTAATTCAATTAAATTAAACTAATTAAATAAATTTGTATAAATTTATATGAATTAAATTAACAATTTATATGACATAACAGACAATAATAACAGAACCTCGGTTGACTTGCAAAATAAGGGATAGAAAATATTCAAATCTATTTAAATAGTGAAGATAGCCAAAGACATCGATCACGAGCTGACAACCCCTTATTTCCATCTATACTATACCAACGATAATATATCACATTAAAAAATGATCTTTCGATCTATCTTTTAACCTTCAACCCTAAGTGACAAGTTTCGATTAAGCAGAATTAAAAAGAAAGCGTTGAAAGAGCTATTTCTTTATTTCTAATCGAAAAGCTAAACACCAGTTGTCATAGTACCTGTTTCAAAATCGGCGAATTTTCGAACAAACTTTCATCCCTTATTTTACTCCGTTGGCAGTTGATTTTCCAAAAACGTTGATACACGTATTTCTTTATTTCTAACCAAAAACTAAATACCAGTTTTCATAGTACCTGTTTCAAAATCGGAGAATTTTCGAACAAACTTTCATCCCTTATTTTACTCCGTTGGGAGTTGATTTTCCAAAAACGTTGAAACACGTATTTCTTTATTTCTAACTGAAAAGCTAAACACCAGTTTTCATAGTACCTGTTTCAAAATCGGAGAATTTTCGAACAAACTTTCATCCCTTATTTAACCCTCTCAGGGATGAAATATCAAAAGATCCTTCCTTAGTGGGTGCCTACACCAGAAAAGGAACCCATTGTCCAAATTTCATGTTTCTAGCTTCAGTAGGTTAGGCTCCGCGATAATAAATCTGTCAGTCAGAACACGTCTTTTTATACGTATAAGTTTATTAAAAGTTGTACTTTGGAAAAGCAGAAAATGTATTTTACGAACTATGAACAACACTAGTTCAAGACCAACTAATAACAAAAGTAAATATTAGAGGGGCCGGAAAGTAATGTCGTTTCTGTCATTCCATCTCTAGATATTTTGCTCGAAAACCAATTGATTTTTATCGATCCAGCATTGAAAATTTGCACACTAGATGGCAAAAGGTTGTTGATAATAAGGGTGATTACATTATTGATTAAAAATAAAAACTCGTTAAAAATTCATGCGTTTGAATTTAATGCAAGAAAATGATATTACGTCCCTGTTCCCATAATAGAATCAATGGCAGCGCCTTTGTTGCGAAAAAAAGATAAGAGGTCTCCCCATTCGGTTGGCCAAGCGTTAATACTTCGAAACTCTCGACCGTTAGCGTAATTCGCAAGAAGAGTCGGAACACGCAGGCTGAATTTCAACGTCGTCTAAACTCGTTGCAGTTCCTTCATCAACAACAACAACAACCACCACCACGAGCAGACAGCGAAACGATGCTCGATGGAAAGTTTCGCTTGTCCAAGGCAAATGGGAATCGTTTAAAGGCCATCGCCGTCGCTGCAGTTCGGAAACGGGATGCTTAAAAGGATTACTTCTTAATTTACTCGTTGAACGTCCACGGCTTCGTTAAACTATTAATTGCGACGTCGCGGAGATG
This sequence comes from Tetrapedia diversipes, assembly GCA_033822845.1. Classification (NCBI taxonomy): domain Eukaryota; kingdom Metazoa; phylum Arthropoda; class Insecta; order Hymenoptera; family Apidae; genus Tetrapedia; species Tetrapedia diversipes. The sequence continues at coordinate 324,400 of JAOPTO010002233.1, read as the reverse complement.
AGTTCCCCTGTCGCGTATTTCCGTTCAGCTCTAATTACTTCGGTATAAACAACGAAATATATTTCAACGAGCCGCGCCTTCCACGGGTTCATAAATTCGCCCCGCGAAACAAAAGGGGCGAGCAACGGTGCACGCGGCTAACACTAGCAATAATTCTCGTGCTCACAAGCTACCACGGGGCTTTTGTGGACCGAACATCTTTTTTCTTTTTCGCTGTGTTCCACGAGGGACGAAAAATTGCATGGATGAATCGAGATCTTGAAGAAGAAGAGCTTCGGCGAACGCTAGAAAACTGTGTCAACGCTTCGAGCAACGTCTCGCAGATTGTTTAACCGTTTGCGTACCAAAGGGTTTTCAAAAAACACGATCGAAAAACGCCAAGGAGCGCGATCGCGCTCTTTCGATAATGTGTTGAAAAAAGCCGAAGAGCGCGATCGCGCTCCTTTGATTATGTGCCGAAATATTGTTTGTCCTTTAAATTTTTCATATTTTTAATTTGTAACTTATTATTTTATGAAATACTATTATATATATATTCTTATACCAGGTGATGGCGATGCGACGTACATGCGTCTAAAAGTTTGAGCGCATTTTGGCAAATTGTAAGCGCGCTGTCAATTGTCTGTATCGGTCAAATGCACTGGGTTTTCTCGACAGGAAATCGGAAGAGCGCGAAAGCGGCTCGTGGTACGCAAACGGTTAAATAACGTGCGATGGTTTCGGTGTACGGGGGATGGTTTAAGATACCGATGAAGTATTTAGGAGCAGTTGAAAAAATATTTTGGATCGGTGCAAGAATAATTTCGTTCCTCGTCGTTAAATATATTGGGTTGGAGGGAAAGTTCTGTCGTGTTTTCCGTTTCCGTTCATTCATGTGGAACCCAAACACTTTGCTTTGACACAAACCCAAGAGATTTAATGTGATCTCCAACAGTTGTACGATGAATGCAAAACTCTTCTGCAATTTCTCGACTTGTTAAACGTGGATTATTTTCCAACATGAATCGCAAAACATCATTATCGATCTTGGATGATCGTCCAAATCGATCACTTTCTTGGAGGCTCAGATCCCCGGAACGAAATTTGCTAAACCATCTTTGACAAGTACGAACATTTACAATATCTTTTCCAAACACCGCACATAAATTTTTACATGCAACCGATGCGTTGCTTCCTTTTTGGAATTCATACAAAATGCAGTGTCGTAAATGCAATTTATCTACTGACATGTTTTTCACTTTAAATATCACAAGTAAATGATGAACGGTAAAAAAGGACTCCTTTTATATTATACAGTAGTTAAAAAAACAAAAAAAAATCCCAATGACTCACCAGTCAGATGTTTTTTTCATTTACAAGAAAAATTACCTGCCTATTTAAAATACGACAGAACTTTCCCTCCGACCCAATAATATTTAATTTGAGAATAAATCCTGTACCTTGTTTAAACCATTTATTTATACATAGAAATATAAGTTACCGATTCATTTTATGACATACTAATTTAATTTACATTACCTTTTTATATTCGTGCTAAATTGTCAATCGCGAAATTTGATTGTCTGTAACATTGCTAACAGAAGTTTTCTAATCTAGCAATACCCGATTTCAAAATGTATTCGATAATTCATTGGCTAATCTTAACAAAAGCTTTTCCATTACAAATAAAAGACGTAAAATCCTAATTAACAAAAGCTTTTCCATTACAAATAAAAGACGTAAAATCCTATTTAACAAAAGCTTTTCCATTGCAAATAAAAAACGTAGAATCCTAACAAAAGCTTTTCCATTACAAATAAAAGACGTAAAATCCTATTTAACAAAAGCTTTTCCATTGCAAATAAAAAACGTAGAATCCTACGTAATAAATAAACAAACGTAGAATTAATTTACAAAAAAATTAATTATACCAAGCAATATATCAATCCACACTAATAGCTTTAATTTCTCATAAGTAAGCATCCATTCATAGAAAATGTTAGTTAGTAAGATAATACAAGTCTGAAGTATGCCAAACAGAATACACATTAAAACGTTTTAATTTATTTAACTTCTTCAATCGTGTTTACGAGAATACGAATTCGCGTAAAAATTTACTATTTCACAGTGCCCATACAAAAAACGGACAGCCTGTATACGAGAAAGAAAAAAGGTACGGGAATTTATCAATCTCCAGCTGGCGTGTTGTCGGCGATGATTTACTTCATCCCGCCGAAAATCGTGAAAAAGCTGGCGTCCATTTAATGGAAGGAGTAATTCATGCGAGTAAACGTGGTTCCAGCCGCACGGAGATCGCAATTTAATGCTCCCGGCAAAAGTTGAAGTCTGAATGCGAAATTTCGTCTCTCGCGTGCTCCTATCTGTTGGCGTACAGTACCGACAGAAAGTTTGGAACCGGTATGGTTCCTGAAAGAATAGGTAGTCGAAAGACTGAACAATGTGGTCAGATACGGTTCGTTTCGAACAGTTAAAGGAACGAAATATAGTGCACGGAATTTAATTCTAATATCGCTTGCGTTAATAAATATTGTTAGCATTGAATTTGTAAATAAAATGAATTTAGTTATATATACTAATACAGATAAAGTATTTACAGAATAAATTAGGTAACAGGTTAAGAAATACGTTTTCCTAGTAATACTATAGTAATAATATACAAAATCTTTCACCTAAAGCAGCTCATGTTCTATAAAATAAAAAATAACTAAAGAATTAAAGTGATATAAAAAATTATCGTACAAAATAATCCGGAAACAAAAATATTTCTCGCAGCATAGATAATCAATGTATTTTTCTTATAATCACAAAGGAAACAATTTAGGTGATCTATTTTAGATGGGATACCCTGTATATTATTAACATACTGTTTATTGTTTAGAAATATTTACTCGAAGAATACCAAAACTCCTTTATAAATTTAATATTATTTACTAATTATTTTATTAACAGAAAAGAGTAGAATTATACATAATTAATCATCGCGTGATAAACTCTACGATTCGACTGTCGATGGTAGAGTAGTCAAACAATTTAATTATATATGTAAAACAACTTATTTGTAAAATTAATTTGTAAACCTACATGCTACACTATTTAGTATGCCATACCATACAATTTATTTTCTGTTAAGAAAGCATTTTCCAATTAAAGTGATAGAATAATAAGATGCTTCCAAACTTTTTGTCGGTAGTGTATGTATCGCGTAGCGTGCAAAGCCATCGCGGTTTTTGCAGGATAACGCGAACTCATGCATACGAGAAGCTTCCGTGTACCGAGCGCAACGAGTCCAGATTTGCTGGGCACGGTTAAATGGTAATTATAAAAGAAATACCTTCGCGTTGCATTAATGCAAACTGTTCCGAGTGATAAGCAACTGATAAGCAGCCAACTTGAAAAGTCAAATGCTGAATAAATTTTCTCCAGGACATCTTTCAGTTTAATCTTGTTTAACCATCTAATTTTCTTAAACCCCGAAACGTCGAGGAAACTAACATCTTCGACCATTCAATTCGCTGAGATTTAAACACGGTTCAATTCACATTATTGCAAAAACAAGTAATCCGCTTTAGATTTATGAATCGGTCGCAAAAGGTTTCTAGACGTTTCATCGTTAATTCAAAGAATAAAGTAATATTTTTTGGCAGTTAATTTAATCACTGGTTTTTTGATACGACAAATGGCTTCAACGATGTTTAAATAATTTTTATAATCCACAAGGATGACACAATAATCAAAATACGAAGTGTGAAGTGAATTCAAATGTAAAAAGTTTAGTTGAGCCTTGGATTCATTTCGTGGCTCACTGTATAAAAGTGTGCTGAAGGTAGAACAAAGTTACCAACAAATTTATTAAGTTATGTCCACACCGTACAGCAGATCACATTATTGTAACAAAGCTATAAAAATTGTTAAGAGGGAAAGACCACAATATACTTCAAAATGTAACAAGCTATAAAAGTATACTCCATAACAAACTGTTTGCTACACAGCGTAGATTCAGCTTAATGCTAAAGGAAAGACAACCATAACTCCAAAACGAAATACAGTGGCTGTAGAGAGTATTCGTACACTGTGTTACATGAAGATTTGCCTAATACTAAAATTCTGATTTTATTGAAAGTTTGTGTGCGCATACAGCATAATGGGTCGTACATAAAGCAATATTTTCGTTGACAAGAAATCTGTTTGAGGGGATAAGTACAATCCTCAAAGATTTAGCGATTCTTCGAATACAAGTTTTTCCTCTGAGGTCTTTTTTCATGACTGGATGATAGAAATTACAAATTTTTAAACTTTTCATCTGAAAGGTTCTGTTTCATCGTACACTATTGCAAAGCTACATTTAAAACACGAAAGAAAGCTCGTCACTGCACTTTTAACACTTGGACTGCGGGTATATTTCGCCAACTTACGACGTTTTCTCGTGAACCGCATGGGATTTCGGTCATTCAGTAAATTTGTAGGACAAAAGATTGCGAAGCGTTGTCTAGCAACGCAACAACACACATATAATGTCCCACATACATGACATGTATGTGTGACATTGTATATAATTGTATTGTAATTATACAATATCCGCTATCCACCACAAATCTACTAAATTCGTGTTTTTACGTAAAACGTAAAAGTACGTTGCCCGCAGTCCAACTGTTAACGTTGACTTAATCTCCTTAAAGCGGTACTCCGATTAAAAAAAGGTAATTAATTCATACATTCGTACTATTACGCTCTACGTGCTCGCGAAGTTTTATTAAAAACGTTCGTTGAAATCAGAATTTTTCGATTAACCCCTGACATACAAAAGAGACAAAATCTGATGTGTACGAAAAATACTATTATATTTAATTTGGCTCAACTGAACAGTTATGTGTGCAAGCTTAGAAAAAGAACATTTAATTTTGAAATTTGCATTGCTATATAACATTTAATCAGGTTGATATATTAAATAACATTATAAAATAATAAATTGGTAGTTCTGTAGAGTATGAAACATTTCAAAACATCTTGACGTTTTCGAAGTCTAGAATGGCACATGAAATGAATGACATCTCCCAGACCGCATTGTACAATACGTCAAGGGGTTAAATGAACTTATTTGTAACGTAATACGAATTGTACGTGTTGAGGTATAGGAAACTTATTTCTACCTGAAAACTCTCCATACTGAAATGGTTTAGGGGGTAGCAGGTATAAAGTGTTTGCGCTGTCGCCGCTTTTAGTTAGTCCATTGCTATTTGTATTGTGCGCCAGTCATATAGACCACCGATATACTTCATTAATAAATATATAGTTCATTTTTCGTTATTTAAGTTCTTTTTCACATAACCCCTCAACAGTACGAATACTTTCTGGAGCCACAGCGATAACTACAACCCTAGTCGCGAGGCAACCAGACGTAGCGTCTCCGAAAGGGTCCTCCATGGCTCGTTTACGAGACGACAAGACGGATAGGGTGGAAGGTTAGGGAGAGCGGAAGGTTTGCAGACCTAAACGCGAATCCCGTTCCTGATTCCCAGCGAATTGCACCGCAGACGACGAAGATTACCGATGTCATTGACGACGGGACACGGACAAATTTCCAGACAGACGGGGCGGTAAATCTTTTATGAAATCACCGCGTAAACTATCGTCCGTGTGCAACCATCGTACTCTCTGCTCCCATGGCTGCGCAGACAGGTTGCGCCCTGGCGGGCGAGGAACTTGAACTTCTCTCGGACGAGGGTAAGAAAGTAAATTTCACCCCCGCGTTTCGAGGGATTCGCGTCCGCTACGGCGAGACGCTGCGAAATGGCGGTCCCATGTTTGATGTCCGACCGTTGAATTTCTTTCCTAGCATTTCGTTTCTTTCTTATCATCTCTACTCTGTCGCGAGACGGAATATTTTGTCGTCGAAACAAGGAAAAACGTTCATGGAATGTTTGACGTCTGCCTTTCTCTCTTATCGTTTTGTTTCTTTCTGATCATTTCTACTCTGTCGCTAAACCGAGTATTTTGTCGTTGAAGCAAGGAAAAACGTTTATAGAATTTGAATTTAACGCTAGATTTATGGGACCCGTCAATTTGACGGGTTTTTAATTCCGTAAGCAAGATTTTCTTTCTGATCATTTCTACTCTGTCGCTAAACGGAGTATTCTATCGTTGAAGCAAATGAAAACGTTTATAGAATTTGAATTTAACGCTAGATTTATGGGACCCGTCAATTTGACGGATTTCGAATTTCGTGAGCAAGATTTTCTTTCTTGCCATTTCTACTCTGTCGCTAAACCGAGTATTTTGTTGTCGAAGCAAGGAAAAACGTTTATAGAATTTGAATTTAACGCAAGATTTATGGGACCCGTCAATTTGACGGGTTTCGAATTTCGTGAGCAAGATTTTCTTTCTTGTCATCTCTACTGTGTCGCTAGACGGAATATTTTATCGTCGATGAGGAAAGAATGGGGAGATCTCCCATTTTTTCCGCGACAAAGCGCTGCCATTGATTCTATTTACTTTTGTTATTAGTTAGTATTGAACTAGTGTTGAATTGATTAAAAATTGTGCTTTGAAAAAGCAGCAAATGTATTCGATGAATTGTAAACAACACTAGTTTAAGACTAACTAATTGTACTTTGGAAAAGCAGAAAATGCATTTGATGAACCGTGAACAACACTAGTTCAAGATTAACTAATAACGTAGTAAAGTAAATAGAATCAAAGGCAATGCTTAGTTGAGGAAAAAATGGGAAATTTCCCCATTCTGTTGGCTAAGTGTTAACACTTCACCGACCAGAAGCCTATTAGCATTTACCTAACCACACGATGCCACACCTAACCGGACACTGTCCATCGCGTATTAAGAATCGATTAAAAATTATTTTAGAAAAACAGAAAATGCATTTGATACGCATCTTGAACTAGTTCAGGACTAACTAATAACAAAAGTAAATAGAATCAGTGTCAGGGCTTAGTTAAGGAAAAAATGGGAAATTTCCCCATTCGGTTGGCTAAGTGTTAGGGGAATCGAAAAATAATGTCGTTTCTGTCATTCCATCTCTAGACATTTTGCTCGAAAACCAATTGATTTTTATCGACCCGGTATTGAAAATTTGCACACTAAATGGTAAAAGGTTGTTGATATCAAGACGATTACATCATTGATTAAAAATAAAAACTGGTTAAAAATTTAAGCGTTTAAATTCAATGTAAGAAAACGACATTACTTTCCGGTCCCCCTAATATTGACAAACGTTTCCACCTGCTCGACCGTTTGTTCTCGTCACGAGGCGATCGAGATTCGTGGTTAAACGTGATCGTTCGACGACAACCGGTGAACTTCGACCCGAGTAGAGTCGCCTTAGAAGGTTGCCCGCACGCAAACGTTAAAGACTCTTTAACCGGGGGGCGGTTGAACAGCGAAAGGGAAAGAGGAAGAGAAGGGCTATTCGGGGTGGGCGAGCATTCCACGCGGCCGTTGGCGCGTGCGCGCGTGTTCACGCACACACCGTGTTAACCGTGTTTGACACAAGTACACCTGTATAACACACAAGCGTCGAATAGGAAGCCCATTTCCACAAGACGTGCTCTTACAGAGAATATCACGCTGTGAAAAATTTAATCTTAGTGTAACTGCGATATTTCATACCTCTATCCCTGATATGTTTGAAGCATGCTCTTTTCTTTGTGGTGGATTAGATTTTTAGGAGAAGTTGAAATTGCTAAAAGATTGGCAAATTCTAAGTGTTTCAGCTAAATTATATTGTAATACTTATTTTCGTTTGATTTTCCTTATTGTTGATTACACAATGCATTCAATTTTGTACAACAACTTGTTAGTTTACACTTTATTCGTATAGTACTTTGTTACTTTGTTTACTTTTTGTAATTTATAAATAAAAATTATATTGCCTAGTATTATAACGTGTTTGTTTCACCACTTTATTACAAAGTATGTACAGTAGCGGACAAAAGTTTAAGACGATAGGATAATGTAATACATAATTTTATGGTCTGTAAATATTGTCTGTGCGTTCATTTCTATTGTTATTATGGTAGAACACTATTTATTGATTAGCACAGAATGCAAATTTTGTTTATCACTCTATTCCTTATAAATTAGTTACTTTAATTTCGTTGACCCTTCGGTCTTAAACTTTTGTTCGCTACTGTAAGTTGGATTTTTGAATGATGCATTCTGGACGAATCGAAATCGAAGAAGATATTGCTAAATTTCGAGTTTGTGAATTCATTTAGATATCCTCATGGGGAATTTTAAATAACTTGGAATTGCGAGAAAATTGGTGAACTTCGAATTTTCTAACTAACAATAAGTCAAATCTTCGACTAATAATTTCTGCATTAAGCAGAAATTGCTAAAAAATTAACAGATCTTCAGCGTTTAAGTTAAATAAAGATTTCCATTGTTGATTATTATTATACGTTTAAAATAGAAGTAATAAAATAAAAGAAATACGGTTCGACGACAAATGTTTGATAACCCTATAGTTGTGTTCTTACGATGTTGAAAGATTACAAAATAAAAAGGAGTAGGAGTGTTCGTTGTTTTTAGATTTTCGATATCAGCATCGATTTGGCGTGCGATCAAACTTTTTGTCGGGGTATTTCTCTGTCAGCTTGTCAGAATTTCATCGGACAGACGCCGGAACCACGAGTTACGAACCGTTCAGAAAACGTCCTTCCATGGACGTAACTTCCGTTGTATTTCGAGACCAAGCGTTGCATGGCTTGGTCATTGGCCGTACTTTGCCATACGCTGTCGTGGAAACGTGGTCCGTTATTTTATTCCTTTCAAAATACACTAAATACTGCAGTACGCTTTACATTTCTCTGCAAATGTACATTAGTGCTCTCCAAAAAAAAAGCACAAAGTACTTTACGTTACTGGAAAAGTCCCTCGTTAAGATGAAAAACTTCATTTACAACTAATCACAATGAAAAGTAACGTTATTAATTATTTTCCACTGTTCAGAAAACTAGTCTATCCTATATTCGTAGCTTCAATTATTTCAACAATTAATATTTGTAGACGATGGATCCTTACGCGACTGGATATTTTTATACAAGATTCAGAAGAAAATTTTATTGTGTTGTTAGCAAATTGTAATATACTTTTTACTTCGCACGCTAAATGTATATCTACATTTGGCAGACTTTGACAAATTATGTTTACGTAAATATCCATGGTGGAGTTCACAATAAAAAAATATTACTATCGCATTTTCCTTTTTTTTATATCCTTATCCGCATATTCCTGTTTCTATAAAAATCTAAAAATTGTCATACGAAAAATTTCTACCAGTCTACTAGTAGAGAGGAGTACCTATACGTCATAATTGAAAAAGAAATGCTTTAGCTCAGTATTTTTGATATCGAAAAAGAAAGAAACGGAAACAAATCATAGCAAGAGGACAACAGAATCACCGACGCTAATTGAATACTAGACATAAAAGTACACTATAAATAGCTTCTTTGAATAAACCTATTCCCTATAAAAAAAGAAATGAATATACCAAGACCAACTTCGGTAAAATTGCATAATTATGTACATCACATAAAAAATAAATTTTGATGTATTTTGTCAATAAATAATGTGTTCCTCGAAAAAGCTTAATTTTAAAACATAAACCCTTTTCTGTACTTGGTGTTTAGTTCGTGATAATATGTAAAATTCGATCTAATTCCCAACAATGTCGCGGTTATCCCCGTTCATTGATCGAAACGAACAAGGTATCATTTTCTCGGTCGACATAATTGTCACGGTAAAAGTGGCCGCGATACAGATCGGGCATCTGTGCAGAAGCACAGTTACATCTCTTCGCTGGACAGATCTGGTTGGACACGCCTACGAGCTGGCCCTATTTCGATCAAAGATGCTCAGGCAGGCGGCTTCAGAAATTTGCCAAGAGCCGGTCGAACGCTTTCCTAAATTCTTCGCGTTCCCCGCGTCGCTGATACAAGCCTCTGCTAGCATACCAAAACCCCAACGATCTCTACTTCGAACCATTTTCCGTTTCGAATCCGACGTCGAAAACGTGATTCGTTTACGAAAGCAAAAGCTTAACCGAATCTTGCACAAAAATGAATCGTCATTCGCGAATTAATCCTTTCAGCGACGACAAACAAACCGGAATAATAATATAGTAAAAGTAAACACGCACGAAAATTTAAACATACTGCGTTTACTATAAATATACATGTAACTGAAAATAAAAGCAATTTTATGCTCTAAAAGGTAACTACACTTTTACCAAACAAATGTGTAAATTTTTGATACGTATGTACAGTGGCTCAAATATAATCGTTGAATACACGTCACGCTAATTAACACTATTCCTATCGACACTTCACGTATACCTATTCCTACCGTGACATTCCTACGTAAGGCAGACTACAAATTTTTCTCAAAAAATAAATAATGAAAAAGGAAGTGAATATTGAAAAATGTATTATACATATATTTGAGAAAAAGTCTAAAGTTTAAAGGCGATTCAATTACGTTGCATCTACGAAATTCTAATCGAAATTTTAAAAACGGTCATTTGACCGGTTGTGGTAGGAATAGTGTTAATTGGAAAACTTAGAATGTATCAAAGATACATTACGTTTCTTAAAATATGATATATACGTTTCTTAAAAAAATAATTAAACAATAAGTTTACCAGCGGATCGATAAAAGAACGTTATCTAACCGGTCGACCAATTTCATAAGTCACTGTATACATTCTTTGTAACGAAGAGGTTAAACTATAAAGCGGGAAATAAACGTAACTTCGATTCGAGAGGAACTTGATGGATGTCACCGAAATAGGAGGCAGAATCCGATAGTTGGAGTTCAACGAACTGGACGGAAATACCGATTTCGAGCGGCAAGGGCCGTTGAAAAATTAAGCACGTCCTGGTTCCGCCCGATCGATAAGCCGAAATTCAGGAAATCTTATATAATTGACGAGCGCGTAATACGGTCCTCGCAGAAGCCAAAGTGGACGGGTGAGCAAAGCTACACTCCCGTTCATAAATTACCGAACACTTTCCAATTTTAACCCTTTGCCATCAAAACGTGACTCTCTGTCTTCAAAGGGTCCAAGTACGAAACACTAAAATTAGAGAAATCAGAAGTTGCTTATCTCAGCACTCGATTAATTCAGATAAAGACTGATGAAATCTTTAAACACGACTATTTGCATCCGGAAATTTGCAAAATTGCTATCGTGTGATTATCAGCAGTCACCTTTCCAGCGAAAAGGGTTAAACAAAATATAATGTTTGGTCCCTGTTACAATCTTAAAAAGGGAGTATTTTGAATAATTTAAATTTTGAATAATTAAAATTTTTAATAATCTAAACTTTGAATAACCTAAATTTTTAATAATCTAAATGTTTAATAATCTAACCTACTCTGTAATGCAAGCAATTGACAAGTGATAGTTTCATTCTGCAACTCCAACGTAACATCTTTTTATACCAAGCTTTTTCAGCGTTCGATGATTTATGAACGGTGGTGTACGCATAGGGAGCGATCACTGCTAACCATTTAAATTTCGTCCCAAGCGGGAAGGCTACCTGGCACGCGAGTCGCGTTTTGCCCCCGTATCGATCCGCGTGCATCGACGGAATTAGCGAAACGCGCGAGAATCGCCCTACGAGCGAAGACAGGTCAAAGAGGGCGGAAAAAAAACGGGCGAGAGGAGCGAAGGAGGGACCGGAAGAGGGTCGGAGGTGCAGAGAAACGCGGAAAGAGAGAAAGCGAGAGTGGGAGAGGGAACGGGAGCGTGATCTCCTGTCCTGACTTCACGTGGCTTCTATTGATTTACTACGAGGCGCTGCTTTTGCGAAAGAACCGCAAAGTCTCGTAGTGAAATGTTCGCCGGCAATCGATCCGCGCCCGCTGTCAGTCGGAATCTACTACTCGCAGCCGTGTTGTCTCGTGTATAGTCACGCTAGCACTGCAACAGTCTGTCCCAACAGTTCAGTGACACGGTGCACTATACCACCCACACACGCATGCACATACGACACAAGGTTTTAGTCCGGCTTCAGGGAATCGACACCGACTTTCGTTTCCGGGATCGGTGAATGCATCGATCAGCTTGGCACGTCACGTTTTTCTGATAATATATAATGAATGTCCCTAGCGTCTATTTTCACCACTGTCATTCGTCAATTAATTAATATAAAGCGAAAGGCAGAGAGGATACGAACGTACGAATACGTCTGCGATGGAGGTTATTTTGGTGTATCATGAAAAAAAGGGGTTGCAATAAATCTGCCTCCCTCTTTCTCGCGAGAAACTTGTAAAAAAATGTTCCTAACATGTCAGAGATAATTGAGAGAGTACTACGAGTGTGTCGAAAGATCGCGTACGTAAGAGTTCACCTGCCGTGAGAGGGTGGCAAGCACCAAGGACAAGCGAGCGAGAAAGAGAGATCGAGAAGCGAAGAGGGCGAGAGAGATAGGAGAGGGCGAAGGGGTGGAAAAATGAGCAGGTCGCAGGCCGCAGGGCGTACGGGCTACATCCGTACCTCCTTACTTCGGCAAAATCAATAACCTGTTTGGGGGTGTAGGAGAGAACCTAAGGAGAGAGGCCATAGCACGGCACCGCCGCACTAAGTGTACCAGAGTCAGGTGTGTGTGTTGTAAAATACGTACGCAAATGTGTCCAGGTGCGAATGTCGAAGGCGTCTCTTCCCCGGGACGCTCGTGGTCGTCGCGTACGTGTCCAGAACGGAAGCGCGTGTAAACCGGCACCACCCACCGAAAGTCCTTTTGGCACCTGCAAACGTTGCTGGGTATCACCGACGGGCCCCTCCGCGAGTCTCGGAGTCGACTCGTTTCGCGAACGTACCACCGAGGAACACGCAGCCGACACGATCCCAGCGCTCACTGTGTCCAGCTCCCCGAATTCCTCGAGGTTCGAGAACTCTATTTAGCCCTTGGCACGAGCTCACCGCACGCACCGGTATATATCTTTACGAAGCCTCCTCCTCGAAACCTTTCCTCCGTTAACCCTCAGTATCCTGCGACGATGACACTGTCAGCAGATGTCGTCTCCCCCTCTCGGGCCCTGCCTCCTGTTATCATTGCCCACCACCTCGCGGATAGAGAACGAACGTCGCGCTCTCGGCTCGCGATACGAATCGCGCGCTCTTCCCTCCACCGGAAAGGAGAGAATTCAACCACCCCGATTCTGTGGTGTATCGTTCGAGAAAATGAAAGAAAACACCAAGACGATCCCGTTACGCGACTCCCCGCCGTACACCGGAGGGAGGTTCTAGCTTCGACGCGTGGATTTTCTGTCAAGACGAATGCCTCCCTTTCTCAGAGAAGTTACCAAAAGACAGAGAAACGAACGCAGCAACGACACGCGTTTCAAGCTGTCGCGGCTGTGGGGCGCGGACCACTACCTCGACGAGCCTCCCGGATCGTTGGATAAAACTCGGTGGGGCCGTTCCGGTCGGCGTGCGAACTCCCCACTCTCTCTCACTGCGTCCCCCACCACGCGCGTATCACCAACGCTCGACTCCCCCTCCACTCGACCCTGCCTCTCTCGCTCCTCTTTCGTCCCTTTCTTTCTAACGGCCACCCCTACCCCATTTACGCTTTCTCTCTTCGCCGCTCAGACGCCGCGACCATCGCATCGCGTCGAGTCGAGTCGAGTCGCGTCGAGTCGCGTCGCGTTGTCGTCACCCCACGACCCCGTAGGGTGCGCTCGCGCACCACCACCACCACCTTATCGCTGTGGCATGCTATACCGCGCTTCGGTCATGCACTTCGCGTGTATCGTTAGCGTTGACCGACCGCGCGTCACTCGATCCAACGTGTACGATTGGGGATGGAGATTAGGCGATGCTGCGTCACGAGGCCCGGTCGTTTAGGCAAGAAAGCATCGCTTGACCCTGCCACCGACATAGGGGCCGCGACGAATCATGGAGGAACATTCACGCGCGTGCGATCGACAGGGCGATTGGGATACCGATAGATTGAGGCGTCCCTCTGTTCGCAGAGTCGGTCTCACCTCTTCCCGATGATCGTCGGATCGGGAAAGATTTACGCTTGTAACGTGTGAAATATTGGTCCGGCGTGATAAGGTCACTAAGGGGATGGAGATTGATGGTGGCGCGCCGCGATCTTCCCCATTACTATACAGCCGCAAACTACGTTGTCATTAAAAAAATTCCCATTTTCAGTTCAGAGGAGTTGAATTTTGTCTTACGGTTCAGGCGATGGTTAGAGAATCGAGCATTATAACGAACACATCGGTATTTTTAACGAAGTTATCGTTAGGTGGTAATCTAACACTTTTATTGTGTTAAAACTATAACTCTTTTAGATAAAGATGATCGATTTTATTTAAGAGACCCATTTTTGTATTCTGTGAAATAAATTATTTTTTAACGTAGGGTTTAACAAATTTTCTATGAATTTTTCTTTAACCCTTTGCTTTCTTATCTTTCTTAATATCGTAAACTGAACCTCTGGTTAAAGCTAAAAAAAACTATGCCTTAGTATGCTTACGGTGTTTTTTTTATTATATTTGGTTATCAACCTGTACTATATGAACATGATTCGCGATTCGTGAAGTATAGATGTTATTCTGTCTTGTAGTTTTTTCCAAAATTAAAAAATATGTAATAAAGAAATATACATGAAAAATCTTTAAAATTTGACTCCTTTCTTCGAAATTAGTTATTATTTAAATATTCCATACTAATTTTGTGGCTTTAATTCAGTTTTCCTTTTCAAGAAGAGTAATCTTCTTTCAAACACGTTTCCATCTTTCTCATTTTCTTCAGCTGGAAAAAGTAATTTTACTTTCACATATTTAGCAACCCCTTGCTCTTAAATGTCACCAACGCCAAGTTTATTGCGCTCTCATTTCTGCAACATACTTTAACACCGGAGCACCTGATCAATATATCGAAACACACTTTGTTCGAGCTTTTACTTTTATTGTTTTACTCTATTTCTCGCTTTTATTACACTTTTAACGTAATGGACTTTTACTTGCTGTGTCGTTTACTGACAAAAAAAAAGAAATCGCTCCTATTTGTACACTGACATTTACAAAACTTCTGCAGCCAAGTACGTTGAAAATTGTTAGAAACTAAAATATTTTCTTTCATAGAAACTATGACTTTAATGATTTATACCAAATTCTTTAAAGTAAAATTAATTTCAATTTTATATGATAATTGTAATGTTAAAATAAATGTTAATGTAAAAATTAGCCAACATAAAAAATTGAATATGATTTTAAAAGCAAAATTGTTTTAGAAGCTATACGAAGTGAAAAAAAAAACAATTTTTGTAAACGTTGATAAGTTCTACAATTTTATGTCAAACTATATAATTCATTATCGTTACTTTTCTGTGAAATAGGGTTCAGGAACTTCCACTTTTAATGTTCACTTTTTGTTACGATTTATCTGACATTTGCGAATACTTACGATGCAATAAATTGAATAAATTGAGTATCCCATAATTTAAAGAATCCATAACATCGATACGTGGATATAAAAAAGTGACAGATAAGTTCCATTATATTAGGAAATTCATGATACAGCAAACGGTAAATGTCTCACAGTTAATTCACACTCTTTCTTATACGAAGTTGATACGTTTCACTTAAATATTTATAAACGATAACATTCTATGTATAGTGATGAATTTGCAATAAACAGAAAATCATTAATTGTAATTAATCTACTTACAATAAAATGGACGCACAAAAGTGAAACAATTTGTTTGGATTTATTGTAGCTATTCAGTTATCGATATGAAAAGATTTTTTTTAATCAGATGCTTTTCAAAAATAAAAGTGTGTATAAATATGTATTAATTATTTCCTATTCTTTCTACAATCTTAATTCTAAAAATTACTCATTATCTAAATGTAAGTTGAACATAAATAACCAATTTCTTAAATATAATATTTCATATTAATAACGAATGGAATTAATAAATTTCAAAAATATCAGAAAATCTTAAACGGGAATTAGATCTGAATTAATATAAATTAAGTCTACGAATAATCAACATCTTACCTATTATGTTTTATGTGGAATAGTAGTCAAATTAATAATTTCCTTAACATAGACATTTTAGAGAAATAAAAGGTTCTAATTTTATGTCATTAATCTATTCAAGTAAACATTTACTGCACAAATAGGATAAAATAAGAAAAAATGAAGCTTCATATAACAAAGACCTTATTCCAGGTACGCTATATGTTATATGATGTTACTAGGCCGTGTGTAACGCGTGCATTCGGCTCTATTCTCTTTTTTATCACTAGACGCCTGACGTAAAATATTTTACTATCATTTTACTGCTCACGTATTTCAACGTTCGTTCATGAACAATCTGATTTTTAGAAATTCGCGAAAAACTGCGTGCCAATAGCTGTTCCCAAGCGCAGTAAAGGAAATAGTACCGCGAATGTTACCCGTGTAAAACAGAAACAAATAAAGTGTATAAAGCGCGTAGAAAATTTATTTTATTGAATGAATAAGAAGTATGAACACTAATTAATTGTTACATTAACGCAACGATTTAATTGCAATCTTTTCGCAAACAATTTACATTATGGAATTTTACTTTCCAACATTTTAATTATGGAAAAGTATTCCATGGATCTGCTGTATAAATTTTGCACAACCATAATATCAAAAAATAATCAGAATAAATGCAAATGAAGTGGTTTCTCCTTTATTCTTGAATCTTTAATCTTAATAAATTCACACGATCAAATTTTAATCAGTTTTTGTAAGTTCCCAACTATACGTGAATGTGGTTCTTTGTATGAAAGAAATTGTATTCAGATGTAAATCACGAAAACATGTAAATCCTTATGCAGGAGGAAAGTTTATCAGAATATTTCAGACGTGTTTAGAACGTTTCAACCTACTTCTCTTTAACCAAGGAAACCTATAAGACGTGCCACGAATGCCTTTTACCTCAAAGGACTAAAATTGGTGTTAGTTCAAGGCACATACATAATAGAGACGGAATTCAATGAATAGCAATTAATGTTTTGCATAGAGTCCTAAAATATTCTGTTAATCATGAATCAACAATCATAAATAATTCTATTTGGTTTTGGTCTAATCAACCTTGTGGTATAAAAATGTTTAATAATATTCTTAACATAGTAAATATTTGTATGAAGTATTTTTCATTTAACTATTTCCAGTAGTTCCTCTATTTTTTTCTAAATAATGAATTGATCTTCAAGCTTATTAATATTATCAATATTTTATAGAAATTAATCGTTTATTCTCGATGTTCTAATTTTTTAAAAATTTTTAAACGAAGTAAATATATTTTCGTAAAGCAATCGTCTCTGATGCGAACATGTCTTAAATTTCTATCGAAACATGCGATCGATCGTCTTTGCATTGAACAAGACGTCACGAAGATATACAGCACATGTCTTGATCAGCGTTTGAATGCAAATAGAACGCACTCCATGCATTTAAATGGAATCTTCGACATCACAGAATATCATGAACAATAATTAAGGCGTTTAATTAGAGAAATAAAGGTACACCTGGCTGGCGTCCACTTTCACAGGAATAAAAGTTACAATTTAATTACAAAAAATTATTTATTACTCTCACGTGTGGCTTTCAGTTATATTTTCCCTCTTTATTGCCGTAGTCGGTTTCACAAGAAAATCCTGTTGTTTGATACTAATAGAACGTTCGTTTAAGCAAGATTATGTTATCAGTAACGAAATTATTATGTTAAATCGATATTTTTTGTAACAGAAATTTGGAACACTACAATAATTGGACAATCATTTCGCAAATATACAATTTCTACGTTATTCAAATATTTTGTGACTATACTACTTCAGTCAACTCTTATCGCTTTCAATTGACATTTGCTATATTCTTCTTTACCTATACAACAATTTTCGTGAATTTGTACTGAACATAAACGCAGCGTAATTTTTGTATTCATTCAGAGAGAAAACAAGCTTTGTTTATCTCGTACTTGAATATTCCCCTTGTGACGCGACTTCCGGTGTTTCGCGACAGCCTACAAACATCGAGGAATTTTCTCCACGTGGACGAAAGGAGGTGTATTTTTCTTCTCGGGACTTCTGATAATATTCAGAAGTTTCGCAGGCGAACCAGCCTTTTTATTCGAACTTCTATTATTGACACCCGTTGCATGCGAACGGAAAACGAAACACAGGATGCAGCAGGCGGCACGCGCTGCATGTTCGCTCGTGCAAAACATCCAGCCGTTGTTTTCTTTCCCCCTTTTTCCGGGGTCGCCGCTGGTGTGTTTCGTATTCACCACCCCAGCAACAGACGTCGTCGTCGTCGTTGTCTTAGACGCGTGGCGATTCAAGGCGTTGCGATGTTTGAATTCTCTTGCTTAATTAGAGCAGGATGATAAATAGTTTGTAAAATTTCAGACTCTTATAAGAAATGTCACGTAATTTTGAATTTTCATGTATTTATGTTGTTGTCGTGGACGCGTGGCGATTCAAAATGTCGCGATTTGGACACCGCGATGTTTGAATTCTCTTGCTTAATTAGAGCACGATGATAAATAGTTTGTAAAATTTCAGACTCTTATAAGAAATTTTACAAAATTTTGAATTTTTATGCATTTATGTTGTTGTCGTGGATGCATGTTGATTCAAGACGTTGTGATATGGGCACCGCGATGTTTGAATTCTCTTGTTTAATTAGAGCACGATGATAAATAGTTTGTAAAATTCCAGACTCTTATAAGAAATGTCATGTAATTTTGAATTTTTATGCATTTATGTTGTTGTCGTGGACGCGTGGCGATTCAAAGCGTCACGATGTGGGCACCACGATGTTTGAATTCTCTTGCTTAATTAGAGCACGATGATAACATTTCAGACTCTTATAAGAAATGTCACGTAATTTTGAATTTTCATGTATTTATGTTGTTGTCGTGGACGCGTGGCGATTCAAAATGCCGCGATTTGGACACCGCGATGTTTGAATTCTCTTGTTTAATTAGAGCACGATGATAAAATTTCAGACTCTTATAAGAAATTTTACGAAATTTTGAATTTTGATGCATTTATTTCGTTGTCGTGGACGCATGGTGATTAAAGACGTCGTGATTTGGGCACCACGATGCTTGAATTCTTTTACTTAATTAGACAACGGTGATAAAATTTCAGACTCTTATAAGAAATTTTACGAAATTTTGAATTTTTATGCATTTATGTCGTCGTCGAGGACGCATGGCGACTCAAAGCGTTGTGATAAAGGCATCTGTTTGAAAAATCAGAAAACATTTGCTAAAGAAACCAGAAATTTGTTAAAAATAACAATATTGTTAATCATCACATCCATCAAACAGCTGCAACTTCGTAACTTTTATAATTTCGAACATAAGATTCTCCCCTCGCACATACAATCTGTAGTAGGAAACAGAGTTTATAAGGATCGGCCCTAAATATTGTGAACACGCCGTAGGAACGTGAAAGGGGAGCGAGCTTGAGGATCGACAGAATTGTCAAATGGTCAACGGCATTGATATACGTGTCTCTGAAACAAACGTTTTTCGTACAAAGAGACATCATCTTTTACTACACAATCCTAAGATCGTATCCTCCAAGAGAATCCAAAGGAAATTTCGATTCCTTCCAAAATTTACGATAGACCTTAAACTTCAGATCTTTCAGTCGAATGCGCGACTTTTCGCAAAGGGGACACGGCAAACTCTGTTCGAATAATATTTTTTCATCTCGCGTTCAACCCTCCTCACCGATTTCCTCCTTTCACTTTTGTGATAACCAGTGTTTCTCATGCACCGCGCGCTGAAACATTCTTGGTCTTCAAAGCTGGAGACAACCCTTTTGCAGGCAGACGGAGTAAGTCGGCAGCGTGAAGTGGATGAGGTTGCAATATTCAGATGCCGTTGGGGTGGATTTTCTCATCCAAGGCGAATGCCTAGGCTTGAAGCAGTCAGGACCAACGCGGAACACTCATCCACGCTGTAGCGGTATTAAGGAATAGCTGCAATTGTCACCCTTAACATGGTATTCCGCTGTAAATCCTTGAAAGGATAGATCTTCTTACGCGATTTTGAAAACATGTGCACGAAATGTCATGTCTGAACTGTTGAAGTTAACAAAGTTAACTTTGTTATTTGCAAGCAAATGTCCAGTGCATTTTTCTTAAAAATATATTTATTGATTTAGTTTTTGTACTGTCTCAAGGTCTGTTTCAGCTTCAGTACATACATCGTCATAACGCATACAAAAATTACGTCAAAATTATTTTTTTCAACTTCTTTATCCATGAATATTAAAAACTCTAAAAAGAGTTAATAATACAATTTCTATACATTACCATTTTTTTTTAACCGTTGATTCCTTTCCTTCAGTACTCATGTAGTTATAGTAGTACAATGGATTTCGCCCTAATTAAGAATTACTTTTATTCTTTCATTTTGAATAAGTATAATCGAGTAGTTAATAGGAATATAACAAATTTTGCTGCATTTATAATAAAGTTCAATTATAATCGCCAAGTGATGAAGTCGACATAAAATCTTTTAAAGTGAATGCATGGATTAAAAAAAAACAAAAAGAAAAATGAATTTAAACCTTCTTTGAAAAATCTTCGATGAAGAATGCATTAGAATAAAAGAAACAATTATTTATTCATATTTGCAATACTAATGTCAAAGCGATAAGAAAATTAATTGGTCTCAAACATTATGGTCTTTCGGTCATAATTTATTAAAACTTCGTGAATTTGCCAACAAAAAATAAAGTGCTTTATAAATATTTTATTTCTTACACGGACGTTTGACTTGAAAAAGAAAGAAACGTGACGCGTGTACTTTTCTACACATGTGTTTGTTCTGAAGCGTTTAAGGTTCCTCGAAAAGCTTCTTGAGTTGAAGTTTTTTATGACGAGAGGAAAAATGATTTAAAGCTTGAAAGTACAAGTGTTTGCTGAGTTCCGAGTGTAAATTTTGTAGGAAGCACTTACTGCATTTTAGTTTCGTCCTTAAATGCATCGCATTCCAGCTTTCTTTATTTCTGAACATCCTGAACATCACCGCAAACCCGAATGTACGTTTAAACGCGAAAACGTGAAAGGTTTCATCATGTTTTATATTTTATGTGCCACCGGTAAAAGCTTAACTATTGTATTTCACGGAATTTAGTTTCACCATAACGTTATTGTTAAACGAACGAATAAATTTTACACGAAACGGACGTTAAAATGTACTTGCAATTAGTCAAATGAAAACTAACAGCGAACCAAGTTACATCTCATCGGTTAGTTCATACACTAAACACGAAATACTAAAATTATATATTGTATTAAATATTTTTGGTTTTCATAAAATCTAATTTCATCAATGTCTATCTGTAGCATAAAGGATACTCGTTACTTAACACGAAGCTTTTAGCTTTATATAATTAACTGCTCGCAAAAATAGAATTAGATCACCATTTAAGCATCGCAAGAAACTAAATGATAGAAATTATATTAGTGTCTCAAAGTATAAGCTAAAAATAGAATGTTGAAGCTACATATTCGGATTTACATCTGAACCTTCAGATGTACGAATCACATAACTTATAAATCACTAAATATAATTTTATATGAAATGTATACTCGACTTATAATTAATGAGATTTTTATTGCAACATTGAACAAGTGAATTTTCTATTACCCAGAGTTACAGACTGAAAGAAAACCCTTAACGATTTTAATAACTTTCTAGCAATTCCACGGATATGTTTAACACTAGATTTACTGACATTTCTTTTGTATTCTTTATCTATATCATTGTAAGTTCTCTCGAACATCCTATACAATTTTCAACTGACGTTGAATGACGATGGCTACTAGCCTGTTAAATAAAAAATTATTATTATTATTATATTTATTCTAATATACGTATACTAAGAAATAGGCATGCTTCGCACAGAACTTGAAATTGCAGAGCTCAGAGGGAAACAGATTAGGGTGTGGCCGTTTCACTCCACCAATAAAAATCAACAAAAATCCCTAGGAATAATAGTAATGTTTTTGTGAATTTCGCTCATGAAGTCCCGTAAATCTCGTGTAGTATCGTAGTTTTAAACACTATTCCTACCGACACTTCACGTGTACCTATTCCTACTGCGACATT
>JAOPTO010002233.1:260092-300964 GCA_033822845.1 Tetrapedia diversipes | reverse complement strand
GAATGTTTGTACTGTATAACTCTTGATGAGTTGTTCTGTGTCCTTGAATGTTTGTACTGAGTATCTCTTGGTGAGTTGTTCTGTGTCTCTGAATGTTTATACTGTATAATTCTTGATGAGTTGTTCTGTCTCTCTAAATGTTTGTACTGTATATCTCTTGATGAGTTGTTCGATGTCCTTGAATGTTTGTACTGAGTTGTGTCTCTTGTACTTGTACCGCTCTCAATTTTGTTTCTCAGCCTGGCTCGATATTTATAGTAAAAGTGATTGCAAATCCGAACCAATCGCATTGCTTGTAGTTATTGTAGGAAGGAAGGGCTAGCAACCACTTCCCTTCTATCGAGGCAGGTATAGGGTCGTTACTGTACGTACCTAATTTAGGACGCAACAGTTTCTTTTTCCAATCACAACTCAATAACTTCACTTAGACAAATATTGTTTCTGCACCGTGTACTATTATAACTTCTTCTTTCGATTCGTCCACCGCACCGTTTAGTTTCAATCAGTTAAGAAACATCGAGGTCTGTGAAACTCGCTACGAGTGCCCGTGCAGCTGCACACGGTGCGCGAAAATCACGCGGGCTTCTCTGAACAATGAAAATCAATTCGACGGAAACGTTGACGCTCCCGCTCAAATCGAATTTGCGAAGTGGGACTACGAGAGGTTCACTTGCGGGTGTGTAAGTGGCGTGCGAGGCAGTTCCGCGATTCTGATTCGAATAGCGGAGTCGTGTGCCGCCGCCGTTTAGTCCATATTCGCGTCAGACGTTTGCCACTCTTGCGGAAATTCTACACGGAACCCCGCGAGAACGTAATACACTTTCAAGAATCAGCAACAGCTCGGCGACGCTGCTCGATAATAACGTTTATTCGCCGGCGCACAGCGGTCCGGATCGGCAAATTTAGTGACGTTTTGCGAAAAAAAAATCAACTTCTTCATACCGATACTTTTTGAACGGGTCTCGGTCCTTAGATGTCTATCAAACTCGAAAACGAAAGGATGAATGAAATTTATTAAAAATTGTAATTATAATAAACATGTTTGTTTCGTAACGTGAGTTCGGTCTAGGTTTAAATTCAGCACAATATTTGAGTAATTATTACATGATATTTAATTAATAAAAAGTACATCAAAACACATAGACAAATACGCACAGAAGCGGGAGATATTACACATAATTATGTATAGGTATAAGAAGAAACAAAAGAAAGAAGTCAAAAAGAACAAAGTGATTAAATATCACTAAATTGCAGTAGAATTCTGCCCTCCGCGCAGGCAGTGCCACCCCACGAAATAATTTCGCCACTAAACCTTCATAATATTAAATCCTAATTAGTATAAATAAAACTTAATAAATCCATGGGTAATTTCTGGCTCCTACATTAACAATAATTTTCTTTTTTTAGAAGATTCTTTTATCTGAACAGTTTCGTCATCCTATCAGTTCATTTCATACACGAAAGGTTCATTTCATCCAATCAGGAATCACCCGTTCGTAGTAGTTTCACATTACAGACCGAATTATCGGTTTCCATCGGAGGCGGATTATCGTTGCGCCGCAGTTATGTGAGATTCCGTGTAGCACTTCTGAACGATGCTGAGAATTCTCTTACAGAGCACCCGTTGAATTCCATCCCGATTCACATTCGACCAGCACTTACCGAACTCGATGTTAAATCTCTGCCGAGCTCGTCGATCAATTAATAACTAACGCTTGCGCCAGCGCCGATGGTTTCCATGGTAGTTGCCGACAAGGAACGGTGTGTCCTTTCTTTGTCGACGCTCGATTGCTGAAATCCAACAGGAATAATCCCTCGGAAAAATGCTGGGACATGTAGTGGTCGACTGGATGATGTATACATGCGTTCATCGAGAAATTCTCGTTCGTTCTTACACAAACTTCTTGTACACAATTATAACTTACACTGTGAGTAAATGCGTAAGAATAATAAATACAATTTATTTATATAACAATTATTATGGGCTCGTTTTAGTTACACTCGACGATGGAGTGCAAAGGGTTAAAAATGTTGCAGATCCTAACATAAAAACTCGATCTATCGATCATCTATTTTTCTATGGATGCAATATACTTTTTTACACGAATTTTTTTACACGTATTTTTCAGGAACACATTTATCATGTAAAAATAGAATTAGGTGTATTAAGGCACTTGTTGATCTAATATAAAAGTTAATAATGTGGGAACTTTTCGTTAAACGTGAAAGCAATAAATAGAGAAAACAAATTGAGCAATTTTGCATAGAAGTAGGGATGTGATTATGCAAATAAACACCGAAACGTTACATCCAAATGATTCATGTTATATCCATTTATCAAATATTTTATTATTTCAAATAATAGTAGGAAATAAAAGATGAGAAATGATAGCTTGTGGTATGCAATGCATATTACACCTTAACATTTCGTTGCATGATTTTATTGTTATAGAAGTACATGCATTTCTTTCAATCGCACATTTCTTTCAGCAGTTCACTTTATCGTGTTACATTTCTAAGACTCCAACATTCAGTTTACCCTCTTTACATTAATAATTCTGTGAACCCAATTGTTGATTTAAGTTGATTAAGTTTTCTTGTGACTGAAGATTATTATTGGAAATGCCTATCAAAAATCGTCGAATTTCGACTTTTTTCTTAAATTCTCTTATTACATTAACGTGTAACAATAACATTTATTTTTCGAAAGCAGGATACTATACTCTCAATATGGTTGCGACGAAAAATTCAACGAGTGTTCGAATCTATGGATGAAATCACATGTTAATAACAAATCACGAAGTTAATAATTGTAATAATTATCTCGCTCATTATATTTCCTATCGTGGCAATTTTATGAAAAATTCGTATTTGCATATTCTCGTTTCATTGCCCAGCTCGCGTTTAATGTACGCTTGCCTCTACTGTTTCATTCACGTTCCACCGTCGCGTAATATTAAAGTCTGCACCTAAACATTCATGAGAACGTTGTTGCGTTGCTTTTTAATAAAATAACGAAAGATCGCATTATAGACTGGTCTACGAAAGCTTCGTTGTACATAAAGGTATAGGAGAGGGCCGTTTTGTGTGCCATGAAGCTGTTCGCGGCAGATGTTCAAAATGATAACCATAACCGTCCAATATAATCACGAACGGGGTACGATGATGCGTTCGCCTCATGAATGTTTTCAGACATCATTTGTGTGCTCCGCTTGTTTTCGTTTCTTTTCTTTATTTTTCGCGAAAACTGTCCCTGACATATCTCACTTTGATATTTTTAGATACACTGTATCGAGCTTAGCACTGGCAGACGAAACCATGATACGATTACGGTTGATGAAATATAAAATATATTCACTTATAAAATTGATTAAATGCTTTATTTTACTATATTCTTTATTTATTTGCAATATTGCTGCCAGCTATAAATTGCAATAATTAATTTTACACTACAATCAAGATTACGTATACTATATCGATCATAGCACTGGCAGACGCAACCATGATACGATTATAGTTGATGAAATATAAAATATATTCACTTATAAAATTGATTAAATGCTTTATTTTACTATATTCTTTATTTATTTGCAATATTGCTGCCAGCTATAAATTGCAATAATTTGTTTTACACTAGAATCAAGATTAGGTATACTATATCGAGCATAGCACTGGCAGACGCAACCATGATACGATTATAGTTGGTGAAATATAAAATATATTCATTATTAAATTGATTAAATGCTTGCTTTTATTATATTCTTTATTTTTTCGAAATATGGCTGCCAGCCATAAATTGCAATTGGACAAAATATTTTTATAAAATTACAATGGTGCATTTTTGAAAGCTTTCAATAACATTCGGCAAAAAGTATGAATAAAGATTTGTTTCTCTTATATTACGTATTTCATAAACGTAACTTTCAATTTTATCTATTCACTATAAGTAAGTATACGTTGATTGTCCAATAGGTCTAGTGTTAAAAATTCAGAAGCTGTGAGAAAGAAAAGTCATCAGACAGATAATTAAACAGTAAATTCACGATTCCATTTAGTAAAAAGTGTTGCTTGACCAGTTGATTGGAATATAGTAATGAATACCATGAAATAGAGTAATTTTTTAAATTAATTAAATTTTTTATTTGATTGAAATGCAATTTTAATTATACACTGTATCGATTAACAAGTATATTTAACATTTGTTGAGAGCAGTTTAATAATCGAACAAGTTCACAGTCAGATTTAATCAAAAATGTACTTTAATCGTTTTTAAAACCATAACTTCTTCATGCAAATATTAATATTTACCTATTAGGTATCTGTTAGGTATATTGTTCTTTGAAATGTCCTCTTAAATACCTTGTTTTTCATTTAAATTCGTGTACATTGTGTAATTAACTGTGAATTGAATGTGTAAATCGCAGGATTGGTACAACCTTGAATTGTTCCGACTACAATCTAATGACTATTTATGCTTACAACACGGATTAGAGTGCAGCAAACCGGAAGACATGCCCCTTCATCAGGGCTACGTCAGCTATCCTAAACATCTACGTTTCCTGCTCAGAGAGGGCTGTTCAATTAAGAAGATTGGCAAGTTAGACTGGTTAATTACATGCGAATCGATTTTGCGGATGAACGTAGACATTAATGCTAACTAAATCTATGGTGAGAACAATTCTTGCGTAAAACATTGTTGATTTGAGTAAATAAATGCTATCTGTTGTTAGTTAACAAGCTGAGTTAAGTGAATCATATCATCACTATGGCAACTTGCTTTCATTCAATTTGAAAATTTAGAATTTTAATACATTTACAAAAGCTTATCACATTTTACGCGACAAACATATTATTTATTATATTATATTCTATTTTAGATTGTGGACATGAATTTGAAAACACTTTAATAATTACTAAGCGTATGCTAATTGATCCGATCATACATTTATTGCTTAACACTAAATTGCCGAATGTTGGGTATACACCTATTTTGCCTAAAACGAGTCAATTCGACTCAAACATGAAAATTGAAGTTTAAAAAAAAAATAAAACTTTATTTCAAAGAAAGTTTATTCAAAACAATTTTTACATACATATTCTGTTTTTAAAATACATTTTCCGCAGATTTTTTAATTACATTTAGCCCAAACTCTCTTACTGCTATTCTTTTCACGTGATACTTGAACTTGACAAAATCATAAGTGAGTCAAATTGATTCACTCCGGCAGTCTAGTGTTAATTGCTCTGCTGTTAAGGGTTCTTTTCAACGTCTTCTGAGCATTGCGCCTATATAATTAGCTACGATATTTAAATTAGGAAAAGAAACTAGTGAAAGAAAAGTGTTGGATCAATTTTATGATTCGCTCTGTATTCTTTAAACCGACTTTCCAGATTTAATAGAACGTCTAATTTCGAGCAAACTCTGAACGAAACGTAATTGTACGGGAACAGGTATGCAAGAAAGCGAAACACAGCCGGAGGAAAGAGGAGATGACAGTGTAAGCAAACAGGCGTTGAAACTAAGCGCACCTAACTACACAGAGGGCTAAGTGGACGAGCTGAATATCGGGTGAAAAAGGGGGGTAGGATGGAGATCCTTCCTCTTTGCAGCCTCAATGAGAAATGACGAGCCCAAGAATGGGGTACATGTACCGTATACAAAGCAACGGGGCTGCATTCTGAAAATAAAGTTACCCTTCATTTCCTGCCTTTACTTTGCCCAGGTACCCTGCACAGGATTTCGCGTTGCAATGCTCGTAGAACAACTATTACACAAGGCGGAATTAAAAGAACAGCGTATTAAATCGAATTTAAGCTAGCAAACAGTCGCATCAACGATAAGTAATGTCATTACGGTACATCCTCTTGTGTATGAACTATGTAACAGGATGACAAAAATATTCGGATAAAAGAATTTTTTAGTAACAGAATAATCATGTTTTTAACTAAATTTACTTTAACTCGATTCTTTTTTAACTTTAAACATTTAAACAACTTTCTTATTATATGTAGAAATAAATTAAATTTAGCTAATAAAGCTAATAAATTAATTTATTAAATACTCACATAAAAGAATATTCACGTTTTTAACTACATTTATTTTAACTTTATAAATTAATTTATTGTGCGTTTATTTTAAATTTCTTGTTAACGTTTTCTAACCATTGTTAATCAATTCGAAATTAATATTGTGATCGTTAATAATCAATTTTTATATTTTAGTAGATGTTTGAATTAAGCGTTCTCTAAAATAGCATAATCTTAAATTATCTATGTCTTTTTCTTTCTTCTACCTTTTGAGTGATTGCATTCCTTGTACAGTGGTTCCAAACTTTTGTTCGGAATATATTTACATTTATGAAATTTTTCATAGAAAATTTGAATTATAATTGACATTGCTATTAAATATATGTACATCATTATTTTGAATTATAATATTATAATATTTATTTATTTTATAATATTATAATATTCATATTAAATTTATATTTATATTAATAATTTAAATTTATATTTATTTATATTTATATTAATAATTTAAATTTATATTTATTTATATTAATATTTGTAGCTTAAAAATATTTATTACATAATTTATTTTCATCTGTACGATATTTTATTGTTCTATATTTTCTGTTATGCAAATAATTTTGTCTTAGATCTAGAATACAAGAAAAATCCCTAATTAAACTTAATTTCACCAATGATCTAAAGTTGTTATGTTAAAATTTCCATCCACTTTATACGAGTTCCAAAAAATAACAGCATTTCTGTCGATTAAATAGATCACGGATTAACATAATCGTAGAACACCCACGTCTTATTCATGCGACAGAATGGAATATTTACAGTGGCCAAAACGTGATCACCGGCAGCACGCAAGGTGAATGATAATATACTTACGTTCGTGGGCGACGATGTGCCGGCTATATTCGCTCGTCAGCGTCCAGCGAAACAATGGAGCCTTCAACGAAAGTAAACACAGGCCCGGGCTCGCGTGAAACACGAAATATCAGCGACTGGCTATGTTTTCCAATTTGCCCTCGCGGATGATATACAGAGCAACTACAAACGGGAGTTCGACGATTTCAAGGTGTGTTCCATGGGGCTCGCGGTAACAAGAAGAGGCTTAATGAAAGCACAACATGCCATACAAAACGATCATCCTTAATCCTTTAAGGTTAAGGTTTAGTACAGTAGTTCTTTTCTTACTGTACCGTTTTTAGAGTGAACAATAGAAGGTTATTATTCTAATTACCCCTAGGTGTCCTCTGTATTTTATACTTATCTCTAATACAATAAATTCCTAATTTATCGATGATGATTTACGGTTACTATTTTAACCCTTTGCACTCGGCTGTCCCCTCTCATGGGACATCGTAATCCTAGCATACGATAGTTTCGCAAATTTTCAGACGTTAGTTCAGACCCGGACGTTAAACAGTCGTATATGTAAATTTTAATATACGACTTAACTAAATTAAATGAAGTTTAATATACGTGAATCATAGTAAATATTTCGAATTAGAGAATTTTTAAAGTTAGTATTGTTAAACGACTGACAGTCACCTCTCGAGTGCAAAGGGTTAAAGAGAACAATAATTTTGTTTTGTGTACACTTTATTCTACGATTCAGTCTTGTATAGTAGATTCTTGAACATGATTCCAAGGATACTTCCTGCATTCGTTCATTTTACAATCAGTCTGAAACGCAATAAGGACACTTCAAAATTCTGCTCGGTCTTTAATATTCCCTTTACAAAATTCCACGGTAAAACTTGTGATGTCGCATACGCTGAGACATACGAGTGCAAAGGGTTAATTGTTTTGCCTCTTTGAAAAAATTCTCGAAATTCACAAACCCGAGTAAATACCGAATAATAAATTACAATATTAACCTTTTGCACTCGGCTGCCCCCTCTCATGGGACATCGTAATCCTAGCATATGATAGTTTCGCAAATGTTCAGACGTTAGTTCAGACCCGGACGTTAAATGGTCATATATGTAAATTTTAATATACGACTTAACTAAACTAACTGACGTTTAATATACGTGAATCATAGTAAATATTTCGAGTTTGAAAATTGTTGAAGTTAGTATCATTAAACGACTAACGGTCACCTCTCGAGTGCACAGGGTTAAAATTCATCACTGCTTACTGTGTAAGTGACTGTAGAATATCTAAGTGGTGGAGTTCGTCAAAAATCGAAAAATTTTCTATTACAACAATACAGCTTCGTGTGAAAAAATTCAACAAATACAGAAAAGCATTTTAATTATTACAATAATTAACCATTCATTCATTTATTTATTTATCTATTTCTTTACGAGAAAAAGTACATTTAAAGTATGTAACGAAAATACAGTTTAATTGTAAGAGTCTAAACAACGCAGCAAGTGAAATTTAAAACTAGTATGAGTGGAAAAGAAGTCAATGGTTTTACAATAAATGTTTATACTCTTTAGAATAATGTTAAGACAATTATTACTACCATATAGCGTGGTATGAGATTCGTCTAACATAATTATACGATGACGAATAGCTGTAAGAAACGTGGTGAACTTAAAAAACTTCAACAATTCAGAACAATGAACAAGACCATTAATTACATTGTACACGAAATGAAGTCCAAGTAAGGTACCACGTTTCTCAATTTAATTATTATAATTTTGTACGTCACTGTACCTTCATTTTCTCGTAATTAACGCTAGATTTATGGAAATTTCTTATATATACTAATAATAATAAATAATATAACTGGAATAATAGTAACTGTTTTTGTAAATTTTGCTGATGAAGCTCGAAACCCGTCAAATTGACGGGTCCAGTAAACTTAGTGTTAATAACCATTTGGTTATCCAAAAACTTATCGATAAACAGCGCGATGGATACCTCTCCCAGAGCCTGAAAATTTAAACGCAATCTGAAAATTGGTTTACAATTGTATCGTTAGTCAGAAAAGCGATCGTTGACGAAAAAAGCTCGCGTTACGGAGCAAAGCTTGCCAAAAAAAAAAAAAGGAAAAAAAACAAATCCTGCACAGCGAATTCGAATCGCTGTTTAAAATCTGTTTTAAACTCGCCGGACCGAAACACGAAGAGTCCGAATAACAATTAAGGAACAGCTCGTACCATTTTCGCGATCGTGTACCCGTTTCCGCCTGTTTCCAGCCGGAACAACGAAAATTCCACGGGAAATTCGATCCGGGCGGCGTGGAACAGCGATAAATAAACATTCGCCGTTCTAAATTGAAGGAAAACCCTTTCGGGAAATTTCATTCCACGGCAAATCGCTTTGGCCGATTGCTCGTCCCTTTTGCCGTTCGTTTTAATTATCAACGCGCCGAGTCTGACCGGATGTTCCCATGGCAAGCATTTTTGTCCGGTAGAAATTCAGAAGTAAACAGGATGCTGGTAGAAAACACGGAAGTTCCTGCAACAAATTGTGCACAGCCACGTTAATCTGTTCGGTTGTTATAGAAAGTGATATACACTTGATATACAGGGTGTTCGTACGAAGCTGGGAGAAAATTGAAGGGGTAACTCTATGCAACATTCTAAGACGAAAATCAAGAGTAACAATATTGCGTTTGACGCTTTGTTTATTAGTTATAAGCAACTAAAAGAACGGGCTATTTTACGCCTGAGAGTAGGCAAACGGGGCAACGCGGTAGGTAACGTCAATCTCTGCGTAGTGACGTTTAGTCGTAAATACGTGTGGAATACGGGTTACCTCTGAACAGCTACAAAAATGCACGTGCTTCCTAATCAGGAAATTTTGAAATACGATAACTTAAGGTATAGAGAATAATTTGAATATTTAACAGTTTGAAAACTTATGGATTTAAAAATTTGTAAATTTAAGGATTCTTGAGTTTGAGAATTTGTACTTTTATGTAATACCACGAATGTTTTGTATTTTTTACACATCAGCATAAATTCTACTTATAACTTGGTAGATTAACATCGTTCAACATTTATGCATGTAAACTTGTTTCGAAACATAGAATCGACCCTCCAAAGTATACTATGCGTTCATTAGTACACCTACATAAAGACGAGAAACCGTCGACGTCAATGTTCAACGCAGCAGCAATAGAATTTCCAACGGGAACATTTCGTCGCAGAATTAACCGAAATTCGTGTGTTTAGTGACATTCTGGCGACGTAAACTTTAACGTGTACGCGCACGAAATGGAAATTAATTTGATCATCGATTTGTATAGATAAATGCGTGTTCAGAGCTTACTCAAAGTTCCACGTGCTGGAATGGGTAATTATGGCACACATGTTAATGAGATATTGATGTACGTACACATGGACATATAGAAAGTTACATGTGTTGTAAAATAGAGTTCTGCAAATAAGAATGGAATTTTGTTAGTAAAATAACAAGGTTTGTCATCTAGACTGAAAAACAATTTTTCTTCAAGTAAATTGAGGAAATACTTTTGATTTTAAAACGTGTACAAAATTATTCAGGTACAAATATGGTTCTAAAAAGACTGAATGCGTTGGCATTATTAAACATAGAAAACGACGTTTTAAATTACATTGATTTTTATTCTTTAATGAATAAAGTTTGTAGTACGGGATGTAGGCGGGGAAAGTTTGAAGTAAATTTTAAGAAATTTTTACAAAAATTAATATATTTGAACAGAAATTACTATCGAATCTAGTATTTTAACAGCTTACCACACATCCCCTCCCCTCTCAATCCATTTTCCACTAGGGCGGTAAAAACTCTAATCCGCTTTTGTTTGTTCATGTACATTTAATAACATTAACATTAATACTTATAAAATTCTTAGGTTCTTTCACAGTCCTCCTTTAATGCATTCGTCGCCTCTTTTACATACTTAAAATAAATAACAGAACATCCAAATAAATCGAATACAGTAACTCACAAAGCGAATCAATGATGCAACTATAAGTTTAATATTTAGTTATTTTTCTAACAAATATTCTATTTTATATCTTTCTATAACTAACTAAGAGTCACCTTTCGAGTGCAAAGAGTTCAACAGTACTTTAGAAAACGGGAAAAATGGCCGGAAAGTTTACGTTTCATTAACACTAAAACTGCCAAAACAGTCAAAATGACCAATTGGTAGTTACTCGTAGTAACCTTATAAATTCACTGTAGTAAAGCTTCCAAAATTGACAAATGATTTTCTGCAGAAAGTATAAATAAAAATATGTTTTCTGTGTATTCAATATCTTTTCATGTAATTTTCAGTTTGATCTCTTCCATGCAAATAAGTATACTAATTGTTGGTAGTTCTAGTGTTAAGGGTGCGTTAACACTAGAACTATCAGAGCAGTCAAAATGACCAATTGATAATTATTCATAGCAACCTTATAAATTCACTGTGGTAAAGCTTCCAGAATTTACTATGATTTTCTGCAGAAAGTATAAATGAAGATTTGTTTTCTAAGCAATCAATATCTTTTCATGTCATTTTCAATTTAATCTCTTCCATGCAAATAAGTATACTTTAATTGTCGATGGTTCTAGTGTTAAGGGTGCATCGACACTATAACTACCAAAGTAGTCAAAATGACCAATTGATAATTATTCATAGCAACCTTATAAATTCACTGTGGTAAAGCTTCCAGAATTTACTATGATTTTCTGCAGAAAGTATAAATGAAGATTTGTTTTCTAAGCAATCAATATCTTTTCATGTCATTTTCAATTTAATCTCTTCCATGCAAATAAGTATACTTTAATTGTCGATGGTTCTAGTGTTAAGGGTGCATCGACACTATAACTACCAAAGTAGTCAAAATGACCAATTGATAATTATTCATAGCAACCTTATAAATTCACTGTGGTAAAGCTTCCAAAATTGACTATAATTTTCTGCAGAAAGTATAAATAAAAATTTGTTTTCTGTGTATTCAATATCTTTTTATGTAATTTTCAGTTTGATCTCTTCCATGCAAATAAATATGCTTTAATTGTCGATGGTTCTAGTGTTCAGAACAGTCAAAGTGACCAAAGTAAGAGAAGAAAAATATGCATCCCATTGATTTCGTGAGTTACTGTAAGCTTTCATCCATCAATACGGTATTTCTGCGGCGATTAGACTGTTCCTCTGCGTGCCCTCGGCTGTCTTATAGTGATGCCTCTCGCAGAACTCTTCGATCCTTTGACAGGCCTCCTCCAGCATGTCCATGGGCACCGTGATCACCAGCCTCATGTAGGACGGGTAATTGAAGCACTGCGGGAAGAATTGAGAAGCGTGTAATCGGGGGGGGGTCGAATAAGTAGACGGCTCTCGATTTATACTGGCGTACCTGGCCGGGAAGGCAAAACACGGACTCCTCCATTAGCAGTCGCTGCACGAATTCGAGGTCGGAATTAAATTCCGGAAAACAAGGTAGATCTATGTAAACCTGGGAAACCGATTGGGTAATTTATAAACTGCGGTCGGTCAACCATAAACTGCTCGACTGTGTGCCCTAACGTTAAACTGGCATCTGATTTTCTGCCAATTAGTCGAAATTATACAGGGTTATCGACGAAAATATTGTTTGCTCTTCATTTCATTGAAACTGGATCGTCAGACGTGCAGTTCGATGATTAATTCAAAGATTTAGACGCGGGTAGACAAGAATGTTTTATCGGAAAAGTAATTACAGTAGCGGGCAAAAGTTTAAGACGAGAGGACAATGTGGAACATAGTTTTATGGTCTGCAAATATGTTAGAATAATTATAAAAGATGTATTAATTTTGTGATTGTAAAGTGAATTATGCCCACCTTTTTATTATATCAAAGAATCTTTATTCTATGTTATTATTTATCACTTTAGATTACATTTCTCTTACCCGACACGCACATTAGCAGCACACATCGCCTATGACTTTCCTTTTTTTCTCATAACATCCTTGTTTATCATGCTATTCCTTACAAATTAGTTTATTTTCGTCGACTATTTGGTCTTAAACTTTTGTCTGCTACCGTAAATGTCAAATTTATGGTTGCATTTCGTGAGTTATTGTAATTTTGACCGTGTACCAAGCAGTTAAAGATTCCTGCTCTTAATTCATGGGAAATTGTGCATTTTAATGTGCCAACCAAGATAAGTTAAATTTTTGGAAAAGCTAGAAGTAGAGATAATGTTGCATGATAAAAATGAACAAAAGAACAAAATAAATACAGCTCGTGAAATGAAGTACATTATAAAATTTTATGCAGTTTTATGTATTAGTGTATCTGAACAGTGCAATTACATATTTCTTTATGAAGTTATACATTTTTGGCTGTTTTAATCGATGCAACTTTTCACTTTCTTTGAGAAACTATATGTTATCAAAAATTTCTCGTCAGTTTTTGAGAAGAGTTACATTAATAATTAAGTTTTATAATAAATAAAGTATCTTTGAATGTTAGATTATCATGCTCGTTTACGAAGTCTAGAATTTCGCATAATTTACTATCAAACTTAGATATTCATCTTTTCAACGACGTTCGCTTTCTTTTCTCGTAACACTCAGTTTCAGAAATAATAAAAATAAATTATGTACGATAGTGACGCGCATTTAATCTCGAAATCCGTCTGCAATAATTTAATTCGCCAAAAGTTGAATGCAGCTTTCGAATCGTTCATGCAACGCGTTGAAAGAGAAGTCGCAACGTTGTACAATTTCATTATGATAATTTTACAATTTAAACGCAAATTACTGATACCTATTTTCATTTCGAGCTCCAAATATAATATTTGTTAGTCACGTCTGTTAAAGACTTGTCCGATTTTTCTGCGTAGTTTGCAACGTAATTTGCAATGTATTAATAGTGATATTACGTACACTGTTATATCGAACACGACCATAATTCTCGAACTGTATGCATAATGCAAGATATTGATGTAGAAAATATTAACAGGACTCAAATAGTTACCATCATGTACATTGCACCGTGGGGCATTATTGGTTTCAGTCCGGGTATCTTCATTATACAATTGTATGCCAATCTCGAGTGGTTCTGAAAATGGAAACCGAAATTCAGCTATTACCTTGCACGTGCATCGCTTTCGTGCCGTTCAAAATGTTTGAGTATGCACGCGGAACGACCATTTTAATTAATTTCAATTCAAAGAATATAATCCATTTCATCGAACTTCACGCTTCCGTGACTATTTTAAAGGCTTCGATAATTGAGAAGAAAATTATAAAGCAGTAAATACAGTAACTCATGAAATTGATCGTATAGTTAAGTTCCATTTTTTTTTTAAATAAATCGATGGTAAATTTACCATTTTTAATTGTTTTGATTACCGTTTTAATCGCCAGCTTAAACGTTTTTGTGAGAAATATTCTTCTTGGAGCATTCTAAGTTTTATAATTAATTAGTATGACTTGTAATCACCGATTACACTTCGGTTAGATAAAGATTGCAACGAAAAAAGATATTCGATCAATTCCTTGAGTCATTGTACATTATTCAGATCTGCACGTACGTGTAACGTTCTCATGGTGTCGTTGTAAAATTGTCGTGGTGTGTTCCTCAGGATCGCAGGGAGTGCACCCTGTATAAGTGTATTGCTACCGATAATCCTTTGACTCAAACAGTGAAGTCCTTTTCTTATCTGTGTAACACAAACTGTTTCTGTTCAATATTGTTCGAAGCTGCTTATTAATGTCTCTCAGAATTTAAAATTGACATATTTTTTTTTTTATCAAAAAGTAAGATAGTTATACGTTTCGTTGTCTCGAGGAAACATATATTGTGAACTAACCGTTATAGTGTTACTTACAGTAGCGGACAATAGTTTAAGACGAAGGAATCATAAAAAGTAAATAAATTAATTAATATGAAATAATCGTATAAATAAAATTTATATTCTATGCTAATGAATAAATAGTGCACTACTATATTCACAATAAAAATGAATATATAGACAATATTTGCGAAACATAAAATTATGCTTTACATTGTCCTGCAGTCTTAAACTTTTGTCTGCTACTGTATACTAAGAAATAAGCAGCGTACAAAAGGTTAAGACCAAGGGGCATAAAAAATAAATAAATTGATTAATAAGAAATAACCGTATAAATAAAATTTCAATTCTATGCTAATGAATAAATAGTGTACTACTATAATCACAATAAAAATGAATATATAGACAATATTTGCGAAACATAAAATTATGCTTTACATTGTCCTGCAGTCTTAAACTTTTGTCTGCTACTGTATACTAAGAAATAAGCAGCGTACAAAAGGTTAAGACCAAGGGGCATAAAAAATAAATAAATTGATTAATAAGAAATAACCGTATAAATAAAATTTCAATTCTATGCTAATGAATAAATAGTGTACTACTATAATCACAATAAAAATGAATATATAGACAATATTTGCGAATCATAAAATCATGCTTTACATTTTCCTGCAATCTTGAACCTTTGTCCGCTACTGTAAATGTGTCGGAATAATAATTCCAATAAAATAACCTATGCACGGATAATAACAATATAAATTCGAAAGAAATGAAAAAGTGGTTGACTGGTCAAGGAAAGTAGAGAGACAGAGGGAAAGAAAAGAGAGAGAACAAAGATAGTAGGAATTGTGAAAGGTATGCAGAGTGGAGGGATGTGTGCGTTGACATTAATATTAAATTTGTAAGCCAAGTCCATTTCTGGGTCAAAAGGACCGAAGTAAACTATTATTATTATTAATAATGAAAAGAATCGAAAGAATACATTACCAATCTGGTGACTACCAATTTTAACAAAGCAAAAAATACGATAATTAAAGTTATCTGACAAACAACCATCGCATTGGCCGAAACTGACGATCAATCTTCATTCGACTCATCGATTCTTTCTTTCGCTGTTTCTTTTCGTTCGTTTCTTCCTCTTTGTAATCCCGAAATGAAGGCTCGAAGAGAGTCGGGAACACGGTGAACGGTGCCAAGAGGTGAACTTTAACGGCTGGATAAAGTTTAATCAACGAAATTTAATCCAATCGCGGAGAGCCGCGACGCAGAAACGAACCTGGTCGTTCTTGTTACGGAAACAATACGAACGGAGAAGCAATTATTTTCAAGCTGTCCCTGTATATAGCGTATCGTGCAATTACCCACCTCCTTCTCCAAAACGTTTTGACGATCGTGAATAATTATCCAGCCCATACGCCAGCCGGGCACTAAAAATCTGAAACATCGGTGAAGATTACCGTTTAACCGAAAACGCATCCATTGTCGCTGTAACTCGATTATTGTGCGCTGCTTTCAGAGACTGTTCGTCGCTTGACGATTAACACTTAGCCAATCGTATTGGGATATCTCCTATTCTATCCTCTGCCATTGATTCTATTTACTTTTGATATTAGTTGGTCTTGAACTAGTATTGTTCACAGTTCATCAAATGCATCTTCTGCTCTTCCAGAGTACAATTTTTAATCAATTCAGCACTAGTTTAAGAGTAACTAGTAACAAAAGTAAATAGAATCGATGGCTGCGCTTTGTTAAGGAAATAATGGAAGATATGCCCATCGATTCTATTTACTTTTGATATTAGTTGGTCTTGAACTAGTGCTGTTAACAGTTCATCAAATGCATCTTCTGCTTTTCCAAAGTACAATTTTTTATCAATTCAGCACTAGTTTAAGAATAACTAGTAGAAAAAGTAAATAGAATCGATGGCTGCGCTTTGTAAGGAAATAATGGAAGATATGCCCATTGATTCTACATATTTACTTTTGATATTAGTTGGTCTTGAACTGGTGTTGTTCACAGTTCGTCAAATGCATCTTCTGCTCTTCCAAAGTACAATTTTTAATCAATTCAGCACTAGTTTAAGAGTAACTAGTAACAAAAGTAAATAGAATCGATGGCTGCGCTTTGTTAAGGAAATAATGGAAGATATGTCCATTGATTCTATTTACTTTTGTTATTAGCTAGTCTTGAACTGGTGTTGTTCACAGTTCATCAAATGCATCTTCTGCTCTTCCAGAGTACAATTTTTAATCAATTCAGCACTAGTTTAAGAGTAACTAGTAACAAAAGTAAATAGAATCGATGGCTGCGCTTTGTTAAGGAAATAATGGAAGATATGCCCATCGATTCTATTTACTTTTGATATTAGTTGGTCTTGAACTAGTGCTGTTAACAGTTCATCAAATGCATCTTCTGCTTTTCCAAAGTACAATTTTTTATCAATTCAGCACTAGTTTAAGAATAACTAGTAGAAAAAGTAAATAGAATCAACAATATAATAGTATAAATAAAATTTATATTCTATGCTAATGAATAAATAGTGTACTAGTATAATCACAATAAAAATGAATATGAAGACACTATTTGCGAACCATAAAATTATGCTTTAATTATGCATTTAAGACTACCTAATAACAAAAGTAAATAGAATCAATGGCAGCGCTTTGTTGAGGAAAAATTAGGAGATCTCCCCATTCTTTCTTCTGCCATTGATTCTATTATATTTACTTTTGTTAGTCTTCAACTAGTGTTGATCACAGTGCACTAAATGCATTTTCTGCCCTTCCAAGGTACAATTTTTAATTAATTCAACTCCAGTTCAAGACTAACTAATAACAAAAGTAAATGGAATCAATTGCAGAGGAAAGAATGGGGAGATCTCCCATTTTTTCATCAACAAAGTGCTGCCATTGATATCTATTTACTTTTGTTATTAGCTAGTCTTGAACTGGTGTTGTTCACAGTTCGTCAAATGGATTTTCTGCTCTTCCAAAGTACAATTTTTAATTAATTCAACTCCAGTTCAAGGCTAACTAATAACAAAAGTAAAGTAGCAGTGATTTGTTGAGGAAAAAATGAGAGTTCTTTCCACTTGGTTGATTAAATATTAACAAAAGGAAGGTAAGATGCACTGCTACAATTTGTCGAAATTAGTTGAGATACGTTACGATATTTTAACTGCGTTTTTGTTAAAAATTCGAGGTAAAACGAGCTTTTCGTCGGAAATAACGAGGCATTGTTTTGAGCTGTTTAATTAAATTTTTTAATTGGTGCAGCTAACACGACGAAAAGCTAATATGAAAGAAAGCGTTTAATTCGTTTCATAGTCGGAGAAAAGATATTATTGATGGAAAATAAAAAATGAAGAGTTTAAATTTATCTGATTTTACGTCAAATTAGATTTGCATTATATTGGGTATTCAAAATTTTTCAGCGATTTAAACGTTTTTTTAATCGTTATATTTGTAATAAATATTTTTACTCGTTTGTTTTATATAGGTACTTTAGCATGCAATGATTTTCACTAAAAAAAAAAAAATTGCTTAAAATTTAGAGTGTGTCAAGCGATCGATTACTCAGCCTGTATTGGTGAAAAATAATATAGGTATCGTTAAATGAATACAAATTTAATTTATAATTTGAGAAATTCAATAACAAAACAAACTAAAGACACCAAATTAAAAATTTAAATTTTTACACAACAATAGTTTAAGCTAAACAAAAATTTATGCATAATTAATTAGATGGATACAAATTTAGTGAAATTTATAGTTAAAATATCCTAAACATATCAAATTAACAATTAAAATTTCCAAACAGAAATTCTTTATCATATTGATATATTTATAACATTCTTTATCAATTTTTCAACATATCAGCGAGAATTCGAAACTTATCCCTTTCTTTTAATTTATACTTCAGCTGTGCTGTTTATTTTACCACAGGAAATTGTTTCCATAATGAAAGCAACACATCGATGCCTGTTCTGCGTACACAGGTACGCCACCACAAAAATTCCCGCGCTCAACCACCAAGAATTCCCCGTAATATTGATTCCACGGCCATCGTGCAATTACGTATACAAAATGCAGCCGCAAAGCGAAAGCTCCGTCGGGGCATTTTATCGAATGCAAATATCCAAGATTCGCGAATTACAATCGTTGAGGTCGCAACTGTTGATTTCTACATACCTCTTGGTGAGACCACTGCACGACAGAATAGGGACTTCCTTCGACAAAGACGCTAACGAGTGAAAAGTCTGTCCGGGGAACACCTATTGAAGGATGGCGAAAAGAAAGGAAACATTATTTCTTTCAGAAATTTTGAAAAGACTTAGTAAGGTTAGTGAGTAAAAATTGTTGAGAGTTGCAGCGACTGATAAAATTGATGAAATATTTAAGTTACATTCTTTTGATAAATTGTAAGCTCACTGTTTAATTACTTTTTTGAGAAATGTTTCTATTGGCACATTAATATTATTAATATTATTAATAATGCATTAATACATTCTCAGCTTTTTAATTCATTATTGTGATTTACAAGCAACGATTACACTTCTTTTAGATAAAAATTGCATTCGAGTACCAAAAAGGTGCTCGATCACTTGTTTGAGTCACTGTGCAGATCTTTGATGGTTTATAATAATTTAAATTAAATATAAATTAAATATAATTTATCGGTATTCTTCTTCCTATTGCATGAAGGAATCGATAAAATTGAATGCAAAAATTGACTCTACTTAACTAGGGTAATTCCGGTCCTCCATCTGTCAATATTTTATATCGAATACCTTTTCGATAAATTGAAACATTCTATTTCTAGTTCGATATTCGAGGCTTGATGTATTTATTACATTACCGATAAAATTTTAACAGATTAAATGCAAATATACAGAGATTATGCTTTTCACTGAAAAATTCATTCATTTTAAGTGAAAGCTAAGGGAAACCCTAATTATTCTGTCTATTCTATCTTTTCAATCTCATAAAAAGTCATTTTTCTACAAATCAAGAGTTTCGTTTAATAAAATTAGAAGACGATTCGCGAACAAATTCCGAGTATTGCAGTGACAATTATTGACTAGGACAAAGATTAAAATGCTCACAATGAGTGCTCATTGTTATGCTATGTTTTATTAAAATGGTGTACTTGATGTATTTTCGAAGTGAGAGTTTAATTTATACTAGAAGGGACAAGAAATCGATAGAACTTAAAGTGGACATAACATAAATTCTGTGGTAGTTTTTGAAAATTCAAGAATGTCGTTTAGATATTTAAAAAAAAAAAGTAATCTTTATCCATTAACTTGTCCATTAAACTGTTATTTCTATATTATACAATAATTATTTTTCGTAACTAAACGATAAATTCTAACGGTTTTATGTCTACAAAAAAAAAAGAATTTTATGGTAAAGAGGTAACAAATTAAATTATCTCTATTATGTAAAATTATATAATTCGTTATTTCCCTAAAATTTACTCGAATAATGTAACTTATACAATCCTGAAGCAATTAATAATTGATAACAATATTTTTTCCTAGTATAACTTAGATTATATTTGTTATACTTAATAGCAAACTGATACGTAATCGTATTTAATTTGAAATAAGAAAAAAATGAAAAGAAGCCATTGAAGGTATAGCAAAATTGATACCTAATCTCGAGTAAAGTATAACTTTCATATTCAGAGGGATCTACGGATTTATATTTTGATCATTGATCACGCGACAGTACAGGTGCAGGCAGGGTGAAATTTATATAATACACATCGTGGGTATGCTGCTAAAATCCATTAAGCTCTAAAATGGCCCAAATTGAGTTATTTATGCCACCAGGTCCAACGTTTTATGACCTATCTCCAGCAACGTGATTTATTCGTTCAGAATATACCTTGATATTCTTTTTAAGAGTATATTAACGTCATATCAATTACGTGTACTGCATGTATATATGTATATGCATAAGTATTTAATCAAACTGTAAATATCCACGTGACACATAAAATATTGTTAAACGAGATAAATGCTAATTAATGTTATTGAGCTGCAGACAAATTAAAACTTCAAGTTCTACATTGAACGTAATTGAATGATACAGAAATTTCTATATTTTATTTTTTTTTAAGTTAAATTTTCTATCACTTTAAGCTAAATTAATTTATTAACTGCTAAATTTAGATCTTCTTAGTAGTTGCATTCTAAACGTGTCTACTGTTCAACACGTTAAGCATTAAAAATTTCATTGAGAAATGTTATCCCTCTTTATTCAAAAATAAATTCTCGGTAAATGAAGCATACAGACACATTCTTAAAAATGTTGGAAATGAATTTCCTAGAAACAAGGATTAAAAGGAAAAGAGGTCAAAGAAGCCAATCATAAATAATTTTGAGAATACACAGTAACACGTCAAAAATTGATTCAGTTCAACCAAACATAAAAGAAATTAATTTTCGATGCTGCAAATAATTTTATCGTACATTTTATCAGTGCTGAGAAGCGTAACGATTTCGTGAATTCTATGTGCGACGAAAGGTACAGTAGCGGACAAAAGTTTAAGACGACAGGACGATGCAAAACGTAGTTTTATAGTATGCAAATATTGCTCACATACTTTATCATCATTATGGTAGAACACTATTTATCGATTAACATAGAATACGAATTTCATTTACCGTGCTATTTCTTATTAATTTTTTTTTGAGAATATAAACGTTTTTGAAAATATAAAAAGTAATCGTGTATAAACGTTTCGAAGGTGCAAGTACACATATAAAATTTACACAAAACTAACTGTATGTTTATGTACATAAACGAATGAAAACCACACGCATTACCTAATAAACGATACAAAAGTATTTATTACTGGATCACAATGGACCCGGTGTCCGCCGTTCAGGGGTTAATTTGTTTTCTTTGACCCTTTGGCCTTAAACTTTTGTCCGCTACTGTAATTGTGGAGCACGTACCATGTGCTCGTAGATCTCATCGGCTATAATTGGTATGTAGTAACGGGCGGCCACGTCGAGAATGTCAAGTGTGTGATCCCTGCTGAACACGGAACCGCACGGGTTCGACGGATTGTTTATAATAATCGCCGCTGTCGATTCGTCGATCTGTGATTCCAGGTCATCCAGATCGATCTCCCAGCCAAGATCCGGCTGAAATCGTAAACTGATATTATTATCGAACTGCCATAATACGTACAGTCCGTCTGAAAAATAACACGATCGTCGATACGAAAGTGTATTCGCATAAAAAAATGTTCTCATGATACAACAACAAGCGTTTAACACTAGAACTACCGATGATTACAATGTACTTATTTGCATGGAACGGATAAAATTGAAAATTACAATGAAAAAATATCCATTACAC
The DNA here is from genome assembly GCA_033822845.1 of Tetrapedia diversipes. Taxonomy (NCBI): domain Eukaryota; kingdom Metazoa; phylum Arthropoda; class Insecta; order Hymenoptera; family Apidae; genus Tetrapedia; species Tetrapedia diversipes. The sequence goes on along the minus strand of JAOPTO010002233.1, from coordinate 278,858 downwards.
AGAAAACAAATCTTTATTTCTACGTTTTGCAGAAAATCATAGGAAATTTTGGAAGCTTGGTAAAGTGAATTTATAAAGCTGCTATGAATAATCATCAATTCGTCATTTTGACTGCTCTGGTAGTTCTAGTGTTAAGCGCACCTTTAACACTAGAACTACGGACGATTAAAGTATACTTAGTTGCATGGAAGAGATCAAATTGAAAATTACATGAAAAAATATTGAATGCTCAGAAAACAAATCTTTATTTGTACTTTTTGCAGAAAATCATAGGAAATTTTGGAAGCTTGGTAAAGTGAATTTATAAAATTGCTATGAATAATCGCCAGTTGGCCATTTTGACTGTTCTGGTAGTTCTAGTGTTAATGCAACTTTAACACTAGGACTACAGACGATTAGACTATACCTATTTGCATGGAAGGGATCAAATTGAAAATTACATGAAAAAATATTGAATGCTCAGAAAACAAATCTTTATTTGTACTTTTTGCAGAAAATCATAGGAAATTTTGGAAGCTTGGTAAAGTGAATTTATAAAGCTGCTATGAATAATCATCAATTCGTCATTTTGACTGCTCTGGTAGTTCTAGTGTTAAGCGCACCTTTAACACTAGAACTACGGACGATTAAAGTATACTTAGTTGCATGGAAGAGATCAAATTGAAAATTACATGAAAAAATATTGAATGCTCAGAAAACAAATCTTTATTTGTACATTTTGCAGAAAATCATAGGAAATTTTGGAAGCTTGGTAAAGTGAATTTATAAAGCTGCTATGAATAATCATCAATTCGTCATTTTGACTGCTCTGGTAGTTCTAGTGTTAACCCTTTGCGCTCGAGAGATGAGTGTCAGTCGCCAAATGATAGTTCAGAAAATTTTCGGACTTCAGTTAATTTGTTTATCGGTCAGACTCGGAGATTGAATAGTCATATATGTAAATTTTAGACTTAACTAAACTAACTGATGTTTAATATAATAGTTTGTAGTGATAGTTTAACAAGTAACTGATAGTTTAACATTTTTTTACAGTATACGTGTATATGATATTGCTCGAAAGAGTCACCTTCGTGTATGAGAACATTACAAAATTTGCTAACGAAGCATATAAAAAACCGATTAATAGGCTTCCGGTCGGTAAAGTGTTAACTAAACTAAACGAAGTTTAATGTAAGCTTAGTAAATATTTTATTTTTGAAAATCTTTGAAGCTAATAGACGACTAACAGTCGAGTGCAAAGGGTTAATTTTTGTATTGTAGAATCTTCTTTATTCGAGCATTCATTGTCTGAATATTGTTCTTAAATATTCTATTATTCAAACAGAGTATCATCTAATAATAGTTCCTTATCTTAAAAAGTTATGAAATTTAACAATAAGAAAGATACAAGATGCAAAAATATTTAAACAAACTGTTAATCTTCTTAATGTTCATTCAAATAAATAAAGTTTAGTGTATAAAACAGTAAAATTCTTTTATTCGAAAACTTTTGTCACCCTGTTGGTTCATATACGGGAGGTTCTACTGTATTTAATAATAAAATCTCCGTGTCCAACATAAAATGAAATTAACAAAGTTCGTTATCATTTTAAATGGTGAATTTTATAATAGACCATTGTGGACATATTATATTTTACCCAAAATGATAAATGCTGTGTATAAATCTAAATGTTTACATGTAACATTCTGATAAACAAGCTTCTACCACATGTTAATTTAAACATCAATTGGTTTATTAACAGTCGTTGATTGTTTCATCATTTGTATGGATACGTTCATTATACAAACGTGAGAAATTAAATTGAAATGCATAGAAAGTTGCAAAAATACGCATAATATGCAAATATATACAAAACATCTTAAGTGCGCACAGTAATATTTATGATGTGACACAAATCTCTGTTCTGGTTCCACTTCCTTAATTTTATTCATAAGACAAGAAATTCGAATGAAAAATTTTCAACCAGTTTCTTTCGTTGTAATTTTAATGTGTTGGAAACAAAAAGTGGTCGGGGAATAATTGTTGCAAAGATTCGGGAACGTATTTAGAATTTCCTTTTCGAATTACGAGTCATCGAAATTTTAACACATTTTGTCGATCGCATTCTGTTTTATTTTTCAGGGTAGTTTATTTTTCATACACCACCACAAATACCTTCAAGACACCCGGTGTATGGTAGCTGGATCAATACTTATGTGTGGGGCATATAAGTCACAGAAAATGGTATGAACCATGCAACACGATAAGCTGCAAGTGCCCTGAACGTATCGTGCATGGCTCGATCTTTGACAATCAAGTATTAAAAAATAAGTTATTACCATACGTTGCATGAAATTGCCGTAAATCTACCGATTTCGATCTCGTTTACAACGTTAATGATGTGCGTTACAAACATTTCGAGAACTCCCTTTAAATCTCAGCGAAACGCTTAAAGCGTCTTATGAATAGAAGCATGTACGTAATGCATACAACACTTTTCTCTGTTACAATCTTTATTTAACACTTTACCGACCGCTCGTGAATCAATTTATTTCTGACCAGTTCACTCACTTCGCAAGGGATACATCATTAATGAATTGAACACAATGATTTCCTTTGAATAATTAATAGTTTAACATCTATTTACAGTATATATATATATATACGACTTTGCTCAAAATAGTCACCTTCGTGTAAGGGAACATTACAAAACTTAGAAACTGAAGCATATAAAAAGCCGATTAACAGGCTTCCGGTCGGTAAAGTGTTAAGTTGCATTAATTAATTAAAAATTACAACAGATGTTAAAAAACATTTCTTACGGAAACAATTAAACGATAGGTTTACAGTTGAGATTGATCAAAGGTGTGATTTAACTGTGCATATGCATAACATTTAAAAATGCAATATTTATAACATTCGTTAGGCTAAATTATAACAATTATTCAGAATATTATATCAGAATAGAGTTTGTCATGTGAATATTAAATTTCAACTGTCTCTTTAATTCATTTTCATACAGAAACTGGTAAACACGTCCCTCTTTGTTATTATACATACATTAACTCTTTGAAGCACACGATTTTAAAGAAAATGAAAAGCCAAGTTGCACAGAATCTTTTTAATATAAAAAAAATGGAAAAGAACATTCATTTCAATTATTGAAATATTAAACTGTTTGACCGAGTAACTTCAATTTTTCGAGGTGGGTTAAAATATATCCCACCATGAATAAAAAGTTAAACAAAAGGTGGGACCAGTTTTAAACACACCTAACCCCAAAGAATTAACACAAATTTTTCTCTGTTCTCTTGAAATTCCATAAAATGTTACAAATAATTGCACCTTAATTCTACATACTTAACAAGTTCGTCGCCCAATGTGATTCGACTGAGTTTCTATTGCATAGAAAAGTGAGGTAAAAAAAAAAAAATAAAAATGGCAAAATTTTAACTTTTTATTTTATTTTATGTATTATTATATTTATATATATATACCTCAATGCTTATTCCATTGAATTCCTTTAAAAATTCCAATTTAAAATCCAATTAACATGTGGCGACGAACGTGTTAACAAACCGAAGTATTGAAAAACAAATTCAACAAACACTGTTTATTTTACACTATTATTATTTTTATTATTTTACACTAATCGAACCATATTCTCCACTTTTTTTCGAAACGTTTCAATAGGTGTTTGCGTAAGAAGTTCCAAGGTGGAGCGCGGTGTATTCCAGAATTAACATCAACCTTGACATTCAATAATGTTTCCAAGCAGAGATCCCGTATCGTAAATTAATATTTCATAACACGCGACAAATGGACATTCATGTACCACAAAGTTTCATTCAAATCCGTGAATGATAGTTCGCGGTGTTCCCTCGTAAGTATTAGGGGGACCGGAAAGTAATGTCGTTTTCTTACACATAAATTCAAACACATAAATTTTTAAAGAGTTTTTATTTTTAATCAATGATGTAATCACCCTCGTTATCAACAATCTTCTGCCATCTAGTGTGCAAATTTTCAATGTTGGATTGATAAAAATCAATTAGTTTTTGAGCAAAATATCTGGAGATGGCATTTTGTATGTCATCCAAATTTGCAAATCTTTTGTCACTTAAAAAGTGTTATAGAGATCGGAATAAATGGAAATCTGATAGTGCAACATAGTGCGAGTATGGTGGGTGAAGCAGAACCTCTCACCTCAATTCATTAATTTTTTCCAGGGTCTGTCTTGCACAGTGCGGTCATGCAATTATCGTGTTGCAGAATAACGCCTTTTCTGTTAATAATCACTAGCCACTTTACAATTGAAGATTGGTTTACTCGATCCAACTGTTCACAGTAAAAGTCTGCATTCACAGTTTGTCCGGATTTCAGCACTTCAAAATGAATAACGCCGCGAATACTTCATCAAACACACAAAACGGCCTTTTTGGGGTGCAAACCTGGCTTAGCAGTACTTCGTGGCGATTCATTCGGAGAGAGCCACTGCCTTTTGCGTTTTGGATTCCCATAGAGGACCCATCTTTCATCTCCAGTGATCAAGCGATCAAAAAACGCTTCTGTATTATGCTGTTAAAGCAGTAGGTTGCATGTGGTGGATCGGTTAGCTTTGTTCTCTTCGAACCAATTATGCGGGACTCAAATACCCTGCTCTGTTTACTTTTCCAATCTGTTGCAAATGTTCTTAGATAGTCGATCAAGATTGTTTAAGACAGTCTAACACTTACTCAATTGTCTTACATGGATTTGCTTCCACTTCCGTTCTTAACACGTCATTGTTTAAAGTTGTTGGTCTCCCTGATCGATACGAGTCAAAAAGATCAAAATTACCGGATTTGAACTTAGCAAACCACCTCTGACATTTACGAACGTCTAATCCATTTGAGTATACATTGTAAATGTTTTTGATAGCAACTGTTGAGTTACTACCCTTGCGAAACTCAAAAAGCATGCAATGTCGGATACCTACCTCTTCTGGTATTTGGCTAGCTATATCACTCAAAATTGCAAAAGAAATTTTAATTCAATTATTTACAAATAAACAAGTCTCTATAACTTTAAAATGTCTTTGGTATGATTTTGAAGTACACAATGAGCTGAGAAATGACGATCAAATATTAACATGCGCAGAAACGACATTACTTTCCGGTCCCCCTAATAGAATCTATTCTAATCTATATGAACAATATTTGCATATCATAAAACTATGTTTCGCATTGTTGTGTCGTCTTAAACTTTTGGCCGCTACTGTATACCTGTATTCGCTTTTACACCCCACGGTAACGTTCTTTATTGCCAAGACGGTCCTGCATCTCAATAAATCGTATTAATAAACACCGATCCCCTCAGATCTCATTTACGACTTCGTCGGATTTCTCTTCCATCGACTGCGTTCCGTTTTTTAATTATTTCTTCGAGGCAAAATAGCCGTAGTCGTCGCGGGGACGAGTGGAACAGACATTAGGATTCACGGCAAAGGGTACAAAGAGACGTCGAGAGATGCCTCGTTATTACTTCAGTTTAACGTTTAGCCGTTCTTTTCCGCTTCCCTCTTTCGAATCATGACCGACATTTTTCGAGTTAAAAAGATTCACGAAGAATACGGGACGAACAATGTCGCAAGTTCGTCGCGTTTCTTTCGCGACACGAAGGATCGATCTGTAGATTGTTCATCGTGGCGTGTTTCTTCAACGTGTACGTAAGTCAGCCGTATCGGTTAATAAAAACTGACGTAGGATCAGATGTGGATTGCTGTTCGCTGGATTGTCGAGTATTTAAAAAAAAAAGTAGATCGGGGCCGTGCAAACAGATTTTTAAAAGGGCTTTTCGAGAAATTTAATTGCCCGATTCGATTTTTATCCGGTTATTTTTCAAATAAATCTCAACGACGAATCAAATATAAACGAAAACGTCGATTAATCGTATAATTTGCCAAACCTCAATGCACCTATGTATATTCACTGAGCGTTTGCTGTAAATTTTAAATTTAAATTTCTACGAACATCAGTGTGACTTAGGTGTTACTGTATTAATTATTAAAATTAACTGTTTAATTTAATTAGTTTAATTATAATTTAACCACTTACTAAAGTGTTATACAAAGTATTGTATTTCAAACTTATCATAGTGCTGTTGTTCATTAATAACATTTTTATGCGTTATTAATATTTTAGTGTATTTTATTCGTAACAGAATAAAGGTTACTATTACAGAGGATTACAAGAAATCGGTTAAATTGTACTATTCCCAAATAAATAGTTCCTGTGCTTCGATATTACGAACGAAACATGAAAATCGAAATTCCTTTTTGCATAAAATTCTAATGGTCGATACTGAGGGAAATACGAGTACGAAAATGTTCGTGTAAAAGTCGAATAAGTTTATACTTACGCGTAACTCGTATGATTTTACGTTGATACCGAGACCTTCGGCCAACGTTCGGTAGATCGAAAAACCGGGTCGCGGTATCAAGATGTTTTGCTCCCTTCTGGCCAACGCTGTTATGCAGAGATCGAGGGCGCAGGAACATCCGCTGCACAAAATTACATCCTGAAAAATAAAAAGAGGGATATTCAAAGGACTGCAAATTAGTATTCCCTTTGAAAATTAACTTTTCGCGGAATTTTTTATTAAAATCTTCTCGAAACCGGGAACTGATATTTTTTTTTTTTTTTTTTTTAATAAATAACGAATCGTGAACAGTGTATTATACGTTTGTGGCTGTGCCGCGCATTTTTACGCATTTATGTATAGTTTAAATGTGTACCAGGTCACAAAGTACATATCGTACAATAGAATATGAAAAACATTCAATTTAAAATTAAATTTTAATGAAATTTACATGAAAAAAGATTAAATCATGCATTAAATTTGCATGAAATTCTATAAATATGCTGTGTTATTGTTAGTGTATTTACTTGACGTAAATGAAACTTCAACGTTTACAATACAAATCATACTATTATCCAAGAATCCATCGATAAATAATTTTATATAACACTAATTAGTATCAATAAAATTTCCGTAACTATTGAAATTTATTTTGAACATTGATATTGACCATTAAAAATCGCAAATACATTAAATTAATTGGTCGTTTCATTAATTTTAACATGCATGAAATTAATTAATAATAGCTAACACGAATGAAACAGATCCTTCAGGATTAATGTTAACTAACAGTTAGAGAAGGAGTAGCTCAAAATTCGGCACTTCGATTCTACAATTCTATTCTTGGTAGAATGAAACGAAATTTGGATTAAAAGAGAAACACGCGGAGACGTCATGAAGTGTCCGCATTGCCAATTTACGCCAGCAAGGAGGATCGCAAAATATTCACAACAGTGCCGGCACGCGTTAATTAAATGTTCGACGTACGTGAAACGTTAGAAAGTTCACGGAAGCTCGGTTCCCGCGGCTCTTCCGGCCTTTCATTTCCTCGGGGCGCGCTGAATAAAACTAATAGCGGATTCATTGCACGTTATACGTTACAATTTCCGAGCTCTCCGCTTTATGGGCGTATCTTTTTCTCGCCACGACATCAACGTCACGCGGAAACGGAGGAATTTCGGAAATTTAAGAAATTAGGAACGTGATTTTAACCCTTTCGCTACTAAGGGCGACCATAGTCGCCCTCCACAAAATGCCAATGAGGTACTATGAGCGACTATAATCGTTCTCCGTAAAATGCCGCAAATTGCACATACGACGAGCGTATGCAGTTATGCGGTTCTTGAATTGTAATTAAAAGTGTGCATGTGAAGACATTATAAATACCCTGTTTTGAGAAAAATTTTCTTTTTCGAAAACACCGTTTCAAAGCAACTCAGGCTGTAGTTAGCCGTGCAGTTTTGTCACGGCACGCCGCGGAGGTCCGTTCAGCGGGAGTATCGGGGCGGAGAATCCACCCGTAGCGAAAGGGTTGAGGACTGCGACCGGAAAAAAGAATGTGGGGATCGACTGGACGAGAAATCGGAAAAAATCGTTGGCGATAAACGATCTACCGGAATTTTAAAGAAAAAAGGGAAGGCTAATAAGGGTTTTCTTGAAGGAAGAAAGGACCAGTGTTGAAAGTAAAGCCGTGTAGCAGATTTGGGTTAAAAGTAATTATGTTTTAAAGCTATTTACAAGTTAAGAGTTACCGTATACAGGCGACCCTAGACTTTCGCGCAATTCTCTATTTCGTACATTTCTAAAAATTCAACTTTTTAAGCCGTTGCGGTCGGATGTCCCCTCTGAGGGGACATTTTGAGTCAAGCAGGCCACAGAGCTGCCCCCTCTCAAGGGACGTCAGATTTTAGCCATGAGTTGGTGATATGAAGTGGAGCAGAGCTTTTCATATGTAAACGAACAGGGAAATGCAGTGGCTCACAAAACTAATGAAATAATTAAGTTAAACATTTTAAATAAATGAAGTTCCTATACGAATATAATTTAGAACGAGCGAATAAAAAGAAGAGGAAGTTGAATAAAAGATTGTTTAATTGAACTGCAATTTGTTGAAAACATTGATCATCTGGGATTAATCGGTACTTCGTGATTGGATTAAAAATTTTTTTAATAAAATGTCGTTTAAAAATTAATAAAGGAATTGAAATAATAGTAACCGATTTTAAGTTCGTTTGTAAAATAACAGAATACTGTGTACAATCAGAAGACATTCGTTTGCTAAGAGAATTCTATTCGAACACCAAAACATGAAGATGGTACAACAGATAGCTATCGGTATATTCAGATAATGGGTATTCATGTATGGCATAATTGTTCGATATTTCGATATTTCTTCCAGTGATTTCACGAAGTTAACGTTAAATTTATTGGTCAACGAACGTCCTTTGAAATGTTATCCAAATAATTCACTAAATCGTAAAATTAATCGAGCTTCGAACGCAATCAAATGGGTATGATTTATTCGCAAATGAAAAATAGAACGTAGCCGGACGGAATCTGTATGCAACGTGGCTTTCAGTAGCACAATTTCCTGCGGATCGATAACAATATGGAGTAACGAGATGTTTCTGCGTTTTCTTCTCTTCACAGCTGCCTCTTTTTTTCTTTCATTTCAGTAAGCTCGCTTGGTAAACGAAATTTCTGCTAAGTGTGTGCACTTAGTAGCCTCGCATAAAACGGTAGATGACGCTGGCAAAAATATTAGATAATTCAAAAAATTAACGAAATGATCGATCTACATTTTCTATCAAACACAGCTGTTAATTTAATATTTAATATTTTCTCTGATAAAAATCTTACTCTATTCTTTCCGATTATAACAGCTTATGCTTTTGCAACAATCCTTTTCGATAGCTGTATCTGATAATTCAAGGCTTTGAAAATTGATTAATTATTGCTATTTACATATTTGAAACAGAATAGAAAGTAAATCTTTTGAATATCATTAGTATTCATTTAGTTATCTTGCTTTTAATCAATGGGAAAAATTAATTAGACTACGTTTATTTATCATTACATATTAAACTCATAAAGGCAAAAGTGGAAAATGTTGCTTTAAATTAGTGGGAAATGATAATTAAATGTTAATTAAGCTTTCAACCTGGAATTATTTACGTCTTCCTTTTTATACAGCTTATTATGTATTATTCGTAATATTTGGTAAAACAAAATTGTAATTTGTAAATGAAGTAAAACGTTTGTTCTTTTGCAACGTATATTAAGAAGGTAGATACATAGATTATTAAAATGTGATTGGTATTTAAAAGGAATTACTTGTATCTTTGTTTATTCAAATACTTACTTTTGGGTCCACTTTTACGGATTCACTGGAACTATACTCCGCCACGGCTTCCCTTGCTATTTGGTAGCCTGAAGTTGAGAAACAAATGAGTTTAAGAAAACTGCCTAATTAACTAGTGTAGGAAATATTTATTTCGGTTTAGTAATTAGGAAACGTAGCATTCTAATTTTATAAACGAGAATTAATAGAATGTAATAGAACATCAATTATGATATCATTAACATTAATTAATTACTAATTCAATCTATTCTGTATAATAATAAAAGCAACGGTTAACTGTTATGTATGAAACAATGATTCTGTATGCATTTTCAACAGTTTTTGGAAGTATTTATGCAGTTTACGAAATTAATAGGAAAAATTCAGAACTTTATATAAATATACAAACAATAAGTTGTTTATACATAAAAATCAAGTTTATACAACTGTTAAATGACAAATTCATCTTGAGATTTCAGTAACAATGAAGTAACTGAAATTAAACTAACGTTATTAAAAAAAAAAAACAAATTGAGAAGATTAATTAATATTTTCAGAAATTTCCTTCAAATGTTGAAATCTTGTATACATTTTGGTTGTAGAACTTTAAACATGTTATACATATCTTTCAGAATGGAAATATACGTTAAGTAACTAACAAAATATATTTATTGCAAACTGTTTGTTGTAATATCAAAAGTTTCATTCAGTTATTAATTTAATATTATCAGTACCTGTACTGGGTGCATATCCGTTATATAATTGAGAAGACAAGCTTTCTTGAACAGCTTCGATTACTTCTTTGGGTGGTTTCAGATTGCCAAAAGTGGTAGGATCGCCTAAAAAAATTTATTGCTCTTATTAAACTATTCTGAACTATTTCTCCTCTTTTTATTTCTATGATTTCTCATTTATTTGCATATAGGAATATTCATATGGAAAGTGAAGATAAACGAACGGTTAAACATTAATCACAAACCTGAGTAATGAAGTTAAAAAACTTAGAAACAATGAAATTAGATTAGTTTGGCTTCTGAGAAATTTATATTATGTTATTTAAAAATCACAAGACAATTCCCACTTTTCAAAGAAAAACGATTACTTTAAACAATTATTTTATATTTTATAATATAATTATTATGCATATAAACTCGTTTTTCTGAACATATATTGCGATGATCGTTTCGTGGAACACTCTGTATAAACTTTTTTAATATTGAACGAAACGATATTTATTAGAATTAAATTATGTATAACGTTATAAATATTAAAATTAAATAATCGAATCCAATGAATTGAGGAATTCATCTCTGACATGCAGTTTGCAACAAATTATTATTATATCCATTTCATGAGACAATTGAAGTTTGAAACGAAGCGTGTTAAATATCAGAAACGAGCAGATTTACATAATGAATCGTTCAGTTTGCAAGAGGAACATGCTCGAAGACTTTAAATAATTAAGGAACGCGATGCTCGCCGCTAATTCGCTACCTGAAAATGACAATTATGTCAGACCGCGACGTTAATCTAGACCTTGAGAACATTAGAATCGTATTAAGGGAGACATTTATGTTTCTACCTTAGTTATAACGTTTATCTTGACAATGAAACCGCACATAAAATTTACGACAAATCCTTGATGAACGTGCAAAGAAATGCAATTAACTGAATATATTCATGCTTTATGCTAAGTAAATGTATGTAAAGTAATGCTTAATCAAATCACTTGACACTGGACCACTGACAGATAGTAATTTCTTAAGGAACAAATAGCAATTCCTAATAGCAATTTTAAGTAGTGTTAATAACAAAATGATAATCCATTTATCCATTCACGTTTAACATTTACCCATCATTGTAATGCACAATTATTTGTATTTTATACAGAAACGTGAATAATTTAGAATAAATTTTTCATCTTCGATAACAATGAAGTAGATAATCACTTTCTAATAAGTACTTATTAAGGAAACATTTGTTTTATGTTAACATTATGCTGTGATGAACGTATCGTTGGCAGGCGAGCAAATATAACGATTATAGCCGATAATGTAGATGAAAACAAATGTTGTAACCAAAAATTACTGAAAGAATACAAGATGTTCCGGAAATGAACAATTTTCAGAAAGAGTTTAGAACATCATTTTCAATCGAAAGCATCATGTACGTTATGGATCTCGGTTGATTAACTCCAAAACAAGCATTTTTTTTTATCCTGAACGATACACGTTGCAGGAAGTGTCAGCTACTGATGAACATGCTCAGACTGTTCACGACACTCGATTTGCTATTAGACCTTGAAACAGCTGATCTCTGTTTACTATACGCAATGTCTCATAGACTTTCTAAACGCAAAGAGTAGAAAATGGTAACACGATAACGAACAGCACAGAGTAATGTTGAATTTTATTTAATCTAATTTAACCCTTTGACTGCTATAGGCCTTTGTGTGAACTGTAAGCGCGTTTATGCGTGTTTGGCGAAATTCACTCGCGTGGATTATGGACACGTATACGCGTTTGTCAATTTTTCCGAACTCCCATTTAGACCAATACGATTGCTAATAAAGCTGTTGCATTTCTGAGAGCGGGAATGAGTGCAACACGTGAGGATTTTTTAAGAGAAGAGTTTTGTATAGCGAGATTAATCAGATTTAATATTGGATTGGAGGGAAAATTCTGTCGTATTTTCCGTTTCCGTTAATTCATGTGGAACCCAAACACTTTGCTTTAACACAAACCCAAGAGATTTAATGTGATCTCCAACAGTTGTATGATGAATGCCAAACTCTTCTGCAATTTCTCGACTCGTTAAATGTGGATTATTTTCCAACATGTATCGCAAAACATCATTATCGATCTTGGATGGTCGTCCAGATCGATCACTTTCTTGGAGGCTCAGATCCCCGGAACGAAATTTGCCAAACCATCTTTGACAAGTACGAACATTTACAATATCTTTTCCAAATACCGCACATAAATTTTTACATGCAACCGATGCGTTGCTTCCTTTTTGGAATTCATACAAAATGCAGCGTCGTAAATGCACTTTATCTACTGACATGTTTTTCACTTTAAATGTCACAAGTAAATGATGAACGGTAAAAAGGGACTCCTTTTATATTATACAGCAGGTAAAGAAACGAAAAAAATTCCCAATGATTCACTAGCCAGATGCTTTTTTTCATTTACAAGAAAAATTACCTGCCTATTTAAAATACGACAGAACTTTCTCTCCAAGCTGATACAATTATACTATACGGCTGTTCTAGGACAAGTTTGCTTTTTGGGTTTCGTTCTAGTCTTTTTAACCCTTTGACTGCTGAATACTCTAGGTCGAAATTCTTTGCGTAAATAGCATTATTGTTACTCATACACTAGTAATTGTGTTGCAGTGAGTGGAAGACCGAAAAACAAACACATGCGAATGCTGAATATACCAAGGAACGGGGATAGCGACTGTCAATTAGAACGAAGCAACAAACTGTCACATAGAGAGACAATACTGTAGCAGATTTCGTCAGACGCATGTATGCGTTCATAGCGTTCAAAAGGTTAAGGATCGGTAAAACAGAGTAGTAGGGATGAGATAAGGTAAGGGAAATTTAGAGTTCAAAGAGTACGAGAGACTTAGAAATCAAAACACATGGATGAATTATTAGTAAGCGGCAAAATATTTATAAAGAGTTTGCTGAGAGAATGACTATTGCGATAAGTAGGCTTGTAGATACGAGTATGATAGCCAGTCATACAACACACTGGGAGAAATTTAGCTCTCAAGAGGTGAACCCTCGTGACTCCAAGTGTGCCTCTCAAGCACCACCAATATAATTAATAATATAAATATTGTGATCAAAGTTATATTCCTTCTAAAACGAATAAAGATTGTTTCGAATGACTTTAATGTTATTATTTACACGTCACAGTACCATTTAAAGTCTGACAGTTAAAAACTTCCAAGTCAAAATATGACAAGAATAAGTTGGAGTTGCCAGTCGATATTCACGCTTAAAAGTAGCAGTGTTAAGGGTTAATACAGCAAGCATAACCTCGAATCTCACCGATGGACAACGAGATCATGGATTTAGCAGGATTCGGCTCGACCACCAGGCTCTCCACGATAGATCTGATGGGATTGTGCGTGTTCCTAGCGACGTCCGAGGCCTGAACGTTCCATTGCTCGCGAAAGGCTGTCGCCGACATCTCGAAATCGGGGATTTCAAAGCCGTTCACCGAATTCCCGCTCTTTCGCGACCCTTAACACCTTCGATTTCACCGAGATCAATCACCAAAGTTCAAACGATCATGCGTCCACCGGGAAACGAGCTTCGATCGTTGGTGTCGTTTTCTTGTCGAGGAGAGATCGAGAGAGTGATCGACGAACGATAATCCTTGTCCAGACGGTGTTCCATCACTGAGAGGAGATCGGTTCTCAGGTCTGGCGATAATCGAAATGTTCCACTGTACGCCGTCGGGAACGAATGAACCGGTCGGATTGGTCGGTTAGATTCCACACCTTCTTTCATAATTAATTGGAATGGATCCCGTGCTTGCGTAGATCAACAGCTTCGAGCAATTTCGCTTGTCGTTTTATCATTACCACTGGGAGGGGGGGGAAGGTGCGGTTTCATCATTCGACGTTGGACGAGTATACTCGTAAAAATAGATTTTGAGGAAATCCGTCTTCTGCTTTTACATCACAAACTTTATTTTCTGGCTTTGTTGTTGTTATTACTATTATTATTATTATTATTACTTGGGTGTCAAAATAAATCATTTGATATGTGCGTAAATTAATAGAAGGGATTAATCGTAGGAAACTTAAGAGTTGTTGAACGCTTCGTTTAAAAGTAAAAACAGAATTAAAGAAATCAAGATCGGTACAGTGATTGTTAATATTATTATTATTATTATTTAGGTGTCAAAATAAATCATTTGATATGTGTGTAAATTAATAGAAGGGATTAATCGTAGGAAACTTAAGAGTTGTTGAACGCTTCGTTTAAAAGTAAAAACAGAATTAAAGAAATCAAGATCGGTACAGTGATTGTTAATATTATTATTATTATTATTTGAGTGTCAAAATAAATCATTTGACGTATGCGTAAATTAATAGAAGGGATTAGTCGTAGGAAGCTTACGAGTTGTTGAACGCTTCGTTTAAAAGTAAAAACAGAATTAAAGAAATCTAGATCGGTACAGTGATTGTTAATATAATTATTATTATTATTTGAGTGTCAAAATAAATCGTTTGACGTATGCGTAAATTAATAGAAGGGATTAGTCGTAGGAAGTTTGAGAGTTTTTGAACGGTTCTTTAAAACTAGAAACAGAATTAAATAAATTGAGATCGTTACAGTGGTTGTTAACATTAATAATAATCCTATTTACGCGATTGTGCTGGCCATACTGCGCGATATGTTGTAGAAATAATCGGTGTTTCAAGGAAGGATAAGATGCATCAAGGCAACATTTATAAAGAATTTCAGGACGAGAAATAGTTCCGTCATCATTGGGGTGCGGATTCTTATGCAAATTCATATTTTTGTAAACATTGGAGAAATGAAAGTTAAATGGATGATTGCTTCATTCCTTAAATGTCATAGTGTTCTGTATATTTTTGTACATAATTTATTTTATTATGAAGCATCGTGTAACTTTATTCAGTAAGCAACGACTGCTTTGTTGCACACAAACATTTTGTAAATCTTTTTTGGGCATTAATTTGCACGAGCTCTTTATGTTGTAAGTACGTGCAAATCTGCTGCAAAAATATCTTTATATTATTCTATGCATAAATTTACGGTTTAAACGGGTTAAACGTAAAATATGATAATAATATTTCACTCTTGTTATTTTAGAAAACTTTATATTTGTTTAATATGTTACTTTTTTAATTAATGAAATATGCTTTTATATTTTGATCGCCTGGTTAAAAAATATTTTCATGCATAACATAATAAACATAAGGAAAGGAAGTATATTTCCTATATTATATTTTTTTAGCACTTATATATTATACTTTCTAATACAAACTAAAATGTTCATTTTAATTATAAAAAGAGGGCATTTAATTTTAAATATTTAAAAGCACCTTCCACTTTAAAATTCGTGGAAACTTTTCAACGACCAGAATCAAAGAAATAGTCAAAACAGCTTCCATTACACATACAATGTGTACGCGTGTTTGTAAAACAAGTTCAACGGAAAATGATTTACAGAATAAACTTGTATACAATCGCCTACAAAAGTCTTCCTACACCTGTCAAACATTTGCAGCAAAGCAACAATAATTTGAAACGTTCGATGAACATTAATCAGTATGTTCAATAAAATTAGGCAAATTCTAAAATAATTTCGATGTTTCTTATATCCATTTACAAGAAAATATAAATAAACTATAAATATGGCTCTAAAAAAATTTCAAGTATAATTACATAGTACATAGATTAAAATTATTAAAATTTGAAGTTATAATATTTCTAAATAATTACTAGAATCAATTTAATTTACAACGTATTACGGTATTACAGGCTTCATAATCTTGTATTTTCGATTTATTTCTGTTTCCCAATATCTAAACAAATCAATTAAGAAACGTCGCTATCATCTCCAAAAATTTGAAGTTATAATATTTCTAAATAATTACAAGAATCAATTTAATTTACAAGGTATTACGGTATTACAGGCTTCATAATCTTGTATTTTCGATTTATTTCGGTTTCTCAATATTTAAACAAATCATATAAGGAATGTCGCTATCATCTTCAAAAATTTGAAGTTATAATATTTCTAAATAATTACTAGAATCAATTTAATTTACAACGTATTACGGTATTACAGGCTTCATAATCTTGTATTTTCGATTTATTTCTGTTTCCCAATATCTAAACAAATCAATTAAGAAACGTCGCTATCATCTCCAAAAATTTGAAGTTATAATATTTCTAAATAATTACAAGAATCAATTTAATTTACAAGGTATTACGGTATTACAGGCTTCATAATCTTGTATTTTCGATTTATTTCGGTTTCTCAATATTTAAACAAATCATATAAGGAATGTCGCTATCATCTTCAAAGCCTGTCAAGCTTCAAATTGACAAACAAATATAATATCCATAAAAGTGTTCAAAGTTCTTGCCTCCTTTTTAACATTCACAATTTGACAAGTGTACGGAGACTTTCGTGGCTGACTGTATATCAAGGAAACAGGCAACGAATGCTAATTATCGCGAGAATATAGGAACACTGTTGGAGGCTGGAGGCCGAACGAACCGGTCGGATTGGTCGATTAGGCTCCACACCTTCTTTCATACTTTATTCAAAATGAATAAAATTCTCTTGCTGACGTAGATCAACAGCTCTGATCATTTTCTCTTGTCGTGATCCTGTTGTCATGCTCGAACGGCCAGGAGATCGGCCTTCCCGAGTTTTGCTTTTCCAGCTTCGTGTTATGAATAATATTTTCGTTTCGCAATGCAATTATTTCTTCGCCATTCAAACGATAATACTAGTACACGTTACTATGTTCAATGAATATGTATGTTTTAAGTAGATCAGAAACAAATTGATAGAATTTATTGTTTATTCATGCTCCGACACAGTTCACAGTTGCGTACGTACATACAGTAGTGAACAAAAGTTTAAGACCAAAGGGACATAGAAAATAAATAAATTGATTGATAAGAAATGACAGTATAAATAAAATTTGTATTCTATGCCAATGAATAAAAAGTGTTCCACCATAATGGCAATAAAAATGAATATAAGGACCATATTTACGAACCATAAAATTATGTTTTACATTGTCCAGCCGTCTTAAACTTTTGTTCGCTACTGCAAGTAATTCCTGAAAAGATTTTAGGGACGAAGGTATTAATATTTAACGAAAGAATGAAAAATGCTGCTGGAAGGATTTCTCGATATGATGAATCTCAATTAACATTAACATTTCGTTTCGTTTGTTAAATTCTGTTTGAATAATTTTAACGAAAAATTGGGTATTTAGCGTTGATCAATAAACGAACGGGATATAATATTTCATGTATACTTTAAAAGAATTTGCATTCGATGA
This sequence comes from Tetrapedia diversipes, assembly GCA_033822845.1. NCBI lineage: Eukaryota > Metazoa > Arthropoda > Insecta > Hymenoptera > Apidae > Tetrapedia > Tetrapedia diversipes. The sequence goes on along the minus strand of JAOPTO010002233.1, from coordinate 261,060 downwards.
TCAATTATAAAATTCGCTATAGACTTTCAATATTTATCAACTGAAATTTTTGTCGATCAATATTACAGTAGCTTTTCATGATGTAGTCCGCGAATATTAATAATACTATGAAAAGGTGAAAATTTCTGATTCTTAAAACGTTCCATATCGAACGCAAAACGAAGGTTGATTCACGCGTTTTTTTAACTTTTTTACTTCGATTCTATCCTCGTAAAAATACAATTTTAATAGCGAAACGAAACAATAAACGGCAAAGAATTTCCATACGATTTCTTTTTTGAAACAAAGTTTAGAAGGAATGCCGTATTTCTGGTTCCCTTGTAACCTGAAATTCTCCACCTGATGAACGTTGTATAATATCAAAATTAAGATTCCTGTTTTCTAATTACCTACCTCGAAAATTCTTATGGTACCTGAAACCTTTACGAGTTTTGCAATGCTTTGCGAGACTTTTCATCTCAAGTCATAAAAATACAATTATTAACGTACGATAGTACAAATTAAAAGGGACAGAGTGTAACAAATATAAACAAACCTTTGATTTCTAATGAAATGTTCCCATAAATTCTTCGTAATCAAAGACTGTAGGCTAGATAATAATTTTTAAGGAATTTTACTTAATTTTCACTTAGAAGTAGTAAAATTTTTTAACAAAAAGAAAACTAAAAGTAAACTGTGAAAAGTTCTAAAAACCAATATTCTTTTTCTAGTATTACAGGAACATAGCTGGAGTAATTATTTCTTAGTTAACTAAGTTTTCAACATGTTGTTCTGAAAATTTGTGCTGATTTTTGGTAAATATATATTTCACACTAACTTAACTAAGCAAAGAATTAATAGGAAATACTTTATTGATTACAGAAATACACGGATGATTACAAAATCATTTAAAAATCATCATGAACCTTCTAAATAACCTATATGTATATTTCAATGTATGTTTTCTGTATTATTAAAAATTAACCGAT
>JAOPTO010002233.1:199763-257300 GCA_033822845.1 Tetrapedia diversipes | reverse complement strand
GAAATATTTGATTATTTCCTCATTTATATTAACAGACGAACACATAATTATTTTTTCCATTAATACTTAAGTTGTTGTCAAGAAATTTGGCATTTCATAAGATTTTTGTCTGTCAATCATTAACGTGAAAGGGTTAACAAATATGCATATCACGCCACACATGCAAGATAATTGAACTTAATCTGGAGGTTAATGTCAGAATTAAAAGTTTCAAGAAAAATTATTATTGTACATACATAATTACAGCATAAGTATAATAAAGGAAATATACTATTTTATTACTATTAATGACTAGAAGAACCATAAAATGTAATTTTTATGGAAAACTTGTGGAAATGACTTACCTTTCTTTAACTTTATACATTTTTATTGAGATTTTTAACGTTAAACAATTACCTTATATAATGTTACCGATATCTATCAATATTCTGTTGCAATGTTAATACTGATGAAAGAAGGCATGAGAAAAGAATTCTATGGAGCTGCAGAAAAGAATAAAAAACAGAGCGAAATATAAAATAATCGATTACCATTGGTTCTCTTGTTCTTCTTGTCGATACACGATTAACTGAATTGTGGAATTGAACATCAGAAGACCATGACAAATACAAAAATTTTTACACATCGTTCGTCGTGCAATTTATTTGCAATTGTAGAATTCAGAGAAATAAAAAAGAAAAACAATTTGGTTAACTGACCCGGCAAATTCAACCATTAACCAGCATTTATTCCGCTTGTAAGCTTTTTAAAATCACACGATCACGAATGATTGTTACAGAGGTGATACTGAAATTTGTTTTAACTTTTAACGATTTATGGTTGTTAAACGACAGTTTACAATTTCGTCCTTTCTCTCCTTTTTCTATTTCATTTCTCCAGGAGTACGAAAAAAATTTTCTTCGAGTATTTGAATAATTTGATGATTCAACGGCAACTGAATTAAGTAAATCGTAAATTCCTAATGTAAGTACTGGCATGTTTCAATATATCAACGAATTCATTTAAAAAAATACGAACCATAAAAGAAGTAAAAAAGATGGACAGATCGTTGAGATGTAAAATTGATAAATTAAGAATACAAATTTATTATTCCTCGATAAATTTAATTAAGTAGTGAAATACGTATAAATATCGTAATCTGCTAAAATGTTTATAGAATAATATTAAATTTATTAGGTCACAATAAATTTAATTGAGTAGTGAAATACGTACAAATATCGTAATCAATTAAAAATATTTATAGAATAATATTAAATTTATTGTCCCTCGATAAATTTAATTGAATAGTTACCGAATTATTTTAATTTAAGTACATTTTAAGTAAGACACAGTATTTGCATATAGGCGTCGAAAAAAATATCACTGTAAATAAATCTTGCCTTTCGCATAAAAAAAATTGCCATGCCTTGAAATTCGTCAAACGAAAATAAAACCAACGATGACCAATTAATTTTCTATTATGTACACGAAAGGTTGCGTCGAAAGCGGATGAATCAGTCAGAGACATAAAACGGGTGAAGTTTGAAAATAGAATTTTATTAGCTACAGTAGCAAAATACCTATTCACTTAAATATTTGGCTTCACACGATTACCAGACTAAGATCGTTTATATTAATATACAATATGTAAAGTGTGCCATATCGGGTATGGGCAGTGTCCGTAGTAGTACGATGAACTTACTCTTCATACAAGAATTACGAGAATATAAATATACATATATAATATTTATAATAAACTTTTACATATATATTATTTTACATGCTAGAGAGAGTGGTACGCTAGGCACTTGTTTTCAATGGTTATAGAAGTAAAACGTACGGGCGTCCATGGTGGTGGGTTGGAAGCGGTTCGCGGGAAATTCAAAAGGCGGGCAGTAAAAATGAGTGTAAAAAACGAGAGATGAACGGGGAAAAAACGGTAGAAGCGCGACAAGAACACAAGAACGGAGAAAAGACGAGGATCGCAAGTGGAAGAAGGAGAGAGTGGATATCAAGGGAGATGCAGAAAACGGGATTACAGGAACAAGGACAAGATATCTGCTGTGAAGGTCGAACGCGAGGGCAGAAAGCTCTCCCGGGTTCCCTTTATTGTGACATCGTCGAACTCTTATCGAAATCGTAGCTCGTGAACGATCCCGCCCTCTCCTTTCAACGTTCTAGTTAGCGATGGCACCGGTGAACAGTGTCGTTTAAACGCACGGATGGGATCGCAGAGGAACAGTGGGTGGGTGGGCAGTGGGGAACGGAAGTGGAGGTAAACAGGAGGGATAAAAAAAAAAAAGAGAGCAGTGAATGAACACAGCGGGTCACCGTGAATTTACGTGTTCTTTATACACACTTGGCAACGACTTATTCGGGACCTGAGGTTGCCTGCCTTCAGGGTCTGCTTCTCGGGCCTCTGGAATTGTTCTCTATCCTCGATGGTAGCCATCCAGAAGCTGAACTCGTTCGCGTAATAATGGCAGTGTCCTTTCGCGCCGTTGCACTCGATGAACGGCGTCGCGCGGAAGTCTTCCAGGCAGGATCCAGGGCTGGACAGGGATTGCCCTCCGCCCTGGGAACCGGCACCCGTATGCTGAAACGGAGCAGATATGAAAGTTAATTCCGTAAATGTCATTCGTTCGAGATCGGCGGTATCCACGAAAGAAAAGGGTGAAACTGCCAACAGAAGAATGGGGAAGAAAGAGGATTTGGGTATCAGCTGAGAACGTTTCGAAGTTTTCTAGCACAGGAGGCTGAAAAGATTCGTTTAATTGTTTTCACAGCAGAGTTACTCTGTAATGCACTGTAGGCGATTTTTCTGGAGATTTTATTGTTAATAACTATGAAATTACCTAATGCGATTTTCTCCTACAAAATCTTCATTTTCTTTTTTCAGTAATTAGTTAATATTTTGATAGTCACGTGTATTAAACCTGTTGAATCTGTCTAACACCAGATCTTCTATTACAAGTATATGCTTCGAGTACAAAAATTCAGAAAATACAGGAAAACATTTTAATTATTACAATTATTATCCATTTAATTGTTATAATTTTGTATAACATTGTACCTTCATTTTCTTGTAATTAACACTAGATTTACGGACATTTCTTGCATATCTATTTACAATATTCATATACTAAGGTATAAGGTATACATCAAACGGAATTTGAAATTGCAGAACTGAGAGGGAAATAATTTTGGGTATATTTATATCACTCCACCGATAAAAGTTATTAAAAACTGTTAGGAATAATAGTAATTGATTTTGCAAATTATGCTTATGAAGCTCGAAACCCATCAAATTGACGGGTCCCGTAAACCTAGTGTTAAAATATGGTACATTGAGAAAGAGAGGCATATGCAAATACATTTTATAGATAATGTATATAGATATATTCATACCATGACAAAACTGTATCCAATCCAAAGGCCAGTCCAACCTCGTGGACATTCTGGAATGCTTAATGATTGGCTGTGTATAGCTAACACATTAGCTGGAACCTCGCATACCACGCATCTGTCGAAGAAAAAGGTAAAATTTAATTATTTTTTTTTTTATTATGGTAACAACTAACATAACGTTGCGACGAGTTCGGTAATTTTTATTGAAATTTGAAAACAAATAATTCGAAACAGAATTTTTATCAGGATGGCACAACAAATTTGTGCGCGTATTATTCAGCATCTGTTTAAAGCAACTGTTACTCTAATTATAAGTTTGATTACAACAAATACGTAGATATTAAATTAACAATTCAATTTTAGCCGTCACGCCTGCGTTTAACTCCACGGAAATGTTTATAACTTTATTCAACTGATATGTACGGTTGGTATTGCAACTAATTTTCGCAGGGGATAAAATTTCATTTCACTCAGTTTGATATAATAATCGTTTCAAATAATAGTTTGAATGGCAATAGCTTAATACAGCGTGAAACGTTGGCATGATATTATTCGTAAAATAAAATTGTAATTAAAATTGTAACTCGGTTTAGATGTTAACAAGTTTTCGCAATCGTTTAATTATTCCTCATTAATCGAGGTGGCGTTTTTCTTTCTATCTCTTCGTTATTTTGTTCGCATGAAATTTTCAACAGCAGTGAATTATAAATTGCATACAATAATGAACTGCGTGAAATGTAAATTATTAATCTCTCGTTATACGTGCTTGTTATGAAATTCATATCCCTACAACATGATTATTAAAACAAAATTTGATACTTGACGTTGGAAATCGATCGGCATGCGTGTCATTAAATTATTTCTTAAATTATACAGACATTGTATGTTGCCCGTACAAGGTTCAATTTCGTTCAAAAAAATACTAGTGCATCTAGGTATGATAAAGTAAACCTTAAAAGTGCTTCGAAATTATTATAGGCAGTCTGTTTAACCGAAAACGTCAGAACACTAAAAATATGAAACAAGTATTCTTGTAAAAATTATTTCTTATGCAGAAGAACGTTGCGTATTTCATAAGAAACATTCGAAGATTGGATTAACTTCGCTTCTACCTATAAAATGTTACATTTTGAATGTAATAAGTGCCATAAATAGACAAACGAGTTGTATCACATAAATAGCAAATAAATATACTACAATAAACATTTTTGCTGCATTAATTACAAAAGTTATACAATATAGCTTACCATTTTGTAGAAAACCATAGGTACCCCAATATTTATGAACATTATACAAATAGCAAATAAATATACTTCAATACACATTTTTGCTGCATTGATTACGAAAATTATACAATTTAGCTTAACATTTTGTAGAAAACCATAGGTGCCCCAATATTTATGAACATTATATAAATAATAAATAAATGTACTCCTACACACATTTTTGCTGCATTAATTACGAAAATTATACAATTTAGCTTATCACTTTGTAGAAAACCATAAGTGCTCCAATATTTATGAACATTATACAAATAGCAAATAAATGTACTTCAATACACATTTTTGCTGCATTAATTAGAAAAGTTATACAATCTAGCTTAACCATCGCATTTTGTACAAAACCAATAGGTGTCCTAATATTTATGAACAAAGGTATACGTCGTTAAGGTGTTAATAAACAATAAATCAAATCGTATTTCATTTAGTATACCGGTCGATTTCGCGTCTAATACGATGTTTCACGTCGAACGTCTAACGGTTTCCGCCAATAAGTAAACCTTGAAACGACGCTGTTGTTCGGGTCCGTATATCAGCGAGATTCAGAATCGAGCAGAATATAATAAATCCTTCAAAAGTCATCGAATATCCGTGCATATCAATATCAATCACAGGCTGGATCACGGGCGCTTTCGCAGCGTGTGAAAAATCCTCGTGTACCTATGAAACACGGCGACGTTTACACAAATAACGCGTCACCCCGTTCAGACCAATGTCTCGTTTCAAAACACACAAAACGTATTGTGTAAGACATGCAAATTCGGTTCTCAGCTTAGTGGCTAATCGAACTTTTGCCTGTTTGCGTTAAAATTAATCGATCACATTTGATGGAACGAGTTATGCAGAAGCATAATTCTGTACAACGTACAGGCTCGTTCATAAGTATTGGAGCATCTGTTTTGTCTTCTTAAATTAGAACATCCTATCTTAGGCTTGCTTCATTTTTTAAGATATATTGATGATGTTCAAAATTGCACCAGTTTATTATTTTTTAAGTAGAGCTAGAAGGTTTTTAGAGCTTTGTCTAACTCATTTGTCGTAATTGCTACTATTGCACATTAAACTAATTAAGCTTTAACTTTCTTGGACATTCCAAATTGCTAAATTAATATAGATGCTTTAATCCAGGAGGGTAGTATTGGTCTCATACAAAACATAACATATAGCATTATAGTTATTTAAGTTATTTCAATTATTTAAGACGACGTAATTTCTTTAATCAGTATCATGTCATTATTATGAAGGTACACGTATAATGACCACTATAATCATTTCTCAGCTTCTTTAACCTTACGTTTAAGATTATAGTCTTCATCAAAATAAGAGTGTCTGGAAATATCTATTAAACTGACTTGTAAGTCTATTATATATATATACGCGACGACTATGTTAACACTAGAACTACCAGAGCAGTCAAAATGACGAATTGATGATTATTCATAGCAACCTTATAAATTCACTGTGGTAACGCTACCAAAATTGACTATGATTTTCTGCAGAAAGTATAATTTTCTATGTATTCAATATTTTTTCATGTACTTTTCAATTTGATTTCTTCCATGCAAATAAGTATACTCTAATCGTCCGTAGTTCTAGTGTTAATGCAACTTTAACACTAGAGCTACCAGAGCAGTCAAAATGACGAATTGATGATTATTCATAGCAACCTTATAAATTCACTATAAATACGTAAGATATAAATAAAGATTTGTTTTCTGTGTATTCGTTTTTTTTCATTTTTTAATTTTCAATTTGATCTATTCCATGCAAATAAGTACACTGTTATCTTCGATAGTTCTAGTGTTAAATATTACGATCTTTGCAGTTTCGGTGACTCTACCCACGATAACGATGCACCGAAGACTGAAAAACAAAACGAAAAAAAGGTCACCGGCACCATGGACGTCCCCTTCACAGAGATTTCGGTCTAATAGACAATGGCCCTTGATGCTGTGCTTGCCTAAGATCATCGTTACACTCTAAGATATATTTCGTTTTGTGCATTTCAATAAACTTACGATTGTCTATCCGACAACCTTGTTATTCTGTTGTTGCTTATTACTGGAGCCAGGTAATTACCGATTATAATAAACAATCTATCGATTTTTGTAACGAAAACACAGCCAACGTACCTGGAGATATATTCTTCTATCGCCGTCTCCTCGACAGGCATCATGGGAATCGGACTATTGGTCGATAGCCAGTAAGAACGGTCGTTACGGCTCGCATAATGGCAGACGTTGTTCACGTCGCAGAAGAGGAACGGCATCGTCGAGAACTTTCGTACGCACGAGCCTGCATAACCTGTTCCGTGATTATTTATTAGACAAGCTGTTTAACTAACGAAGAAGAAGGGAAAAAACTCAAGGACGTGTACACGAGAATCAGCATGTTACATGGTTAGGTTTGATTGAAAAGAGAAATTAATTCAGTGACTCACGAAACTCATCGCATTTTGTTATTAAAAAACGATTACCAACTATGGAGGTATAGTAATTAATTTAGAAATTCAGAAGCTATGGAGAAGCACGTTTATAGGAAAAAAATGATTGGATATTTAATTTAGAGTTATATTTGATGGAACAATGTAACTTTTCGTAATGTCATTGATTGATGAAAAGCTTGAATGATTTCGTAAGTCATTGTAAATTTTAAAAATAATCATCGAAATTCCTATCCTAGAAAAGTTAAATGCTGCAAGCAAAAATAACAGCCTGATCTTCATTTGTATCTGCCTTACTGGAGTGCCTTATCGAAAGACATTTTTAGACGCTTAACAAAAATTATACTTTATTGCTATTACGCGTAATAAAAATCTTAATCCATAAATATCCAAATACTTGATCCATAAATATCAAAATGGATACGGATAAATAACATATTAATGCCGCATACAATGATATAATAACATTACAACAAACTTTTTAATCAAAACTAATATCAGAATGTAAGCGTGCTCATTAGCATAATATTCGTTTATAATTAACCATTGATTATATTGCATAACACTAAAATAATATTTGTGAAACAACATAATAGAACTCTAGAAAAAGGAATTGCAATTCTAAGACATTTAAATATTTTCAAACACTTGCGTCTTTCAGAATTACTTCGTTTAAAATTCTACATAGTCTCATCTAACTATTCGGTAAACCAAAGGGTATTAACCGTAGAACTCCTAAGAGTGGCGGGGTTGGGGGGTTGGTTCGAATCCACCAATTGGAAAACCTTAAATTAGAATCATTTCTCTTTCATAAAAAATTCTCTTAAAATTATTTATTCCTGTAAACACATTTAAGTTTGATACTAAAAGGTTCCCGTTGCTATGTGTAAAAAATTAGTAAGCATACGAGGAATATAATTGAATGGAAAACCATATGCTGTCTTGTTTACAAACTATAGCACACCCTAAGAGTGCAAAAAATTTTCCAAAAAACAGCTTTTTCTAGGATAAGTGTATAAAAAGGGTTCGAGGAACCCCTTCACCGAGGCTCAAGAGTTCTATGATTAAGACACGTTAACGAACAAATAAATAAAATAAATAAAATAAATAAAATAAATAAACATGCCAATTCCTGGATACTTGTTGGATTGCAATATTATTTGCCATCTGTTTTAATACCAATTTTATCATTCTCATCCGTTATACTTGCCTAAATCTTGCGAATGCGCTCTTTCATCGCCGTCCGTGTACAGTAAACTGAATCCTTCCCAAAGTTTGATGTGTCCTGCATCGCAAACCGGCACTGCCTGACTTTGGCTGTGTTTAACCAGCAGAATACCAGTGAGATAATCAGGTGCAACGTCGCACGGCTGTCCTGGCTCTCCTGCGGAACCCGGAAGACCCACAGGACCCTGAAGACCTGGTAGACCTGGCGAACCGACAGGTCCTGCTAATCCTGGCAAGCCAACCGGACCCGGGGGTCCTGGAAGTCCCTGTGCACCTTTCACACCGTTCACTCCCGGGAATCCTGGTGGTCCTGGAAGTCCCTTCTCTCCTGGCAGACCCGGCGATCCAGCCGATCCTACGAAACAAACGAGCATTCAAATGTAAAATAATTGTTTGAACTCGATTTGTCAGGAAGTTCTCAGTATCTAATATGATACAATAATATAGGAAATTTTACTTTTATTTTATTTAATGGAGTGAGATGATAGGGCTCAGATGTAAATAAAATAAAGTGAAGAGCTTAGAATATTATTAATATTAGATATATTATTATAATACTGTTACTCTTGATTTTTGTCTGAGAATGTTACATAGAGTTACCCCTTCAATTCCTTCCCTGTAATTAAAACAGTTGAACCCTTTGCACTCGAGTGGTGACCGTTAGTCGTTTAATCATGCTAACTTCAAAAATTTTCAAATTCGAAATATTTACTATGATTCACGTATATTAAACTTCATTTAATTTAGTTAAGTTGTATATTAAAATTTACATATATGACTATTTAACGTCCGGGTCTGAACTAACGTCTGAAAATTTGCGAAACTATCATATGCTAGGATTACGATGTCCCATGAGAGGACACAGCCGAGTGAAAAGGGTTAATAGTAATGACTTAAACGACTTTTCAACTTAGCAACTAGGACATTCTTAATTCCTTTACAATCACACTCTTTCTGTCACGCGCTCGTATTTTCCCCGTCATGTATTCTTCCAAACACTCATTTCCTTTCTTTCTAATTTTAAACCTTTCTCACTCGATGGATTCGGTCACGTTCACCCGAAATTCCTGTCGCTCAGTTTTTTCAAGTGCTCATCTTTCGCACCTTAGAAACATTCGAGCACAAACATTTTACGTTTGAAAAATCATGTAAAAATTCATAAATCCTCCCTTTAATAGTGTTCGTTCTAAACATGAATAACTTATGAAACCTATATATCAAAATAATCGCAAAATTCAAAGGTTTCGTATAATGTATATATCAACAATAATAAATAAAAATGTTTATTACAATTAAAAAACAAAAGTAGAAAACATACGGTAGAGAATTTATTTACTAACCTAATAAAACGTTAATAAGCGCTTATATTCCACGTGAAATTGTTGCATAACGTTTTACATGTTTTATTTTATATTTAAATATATTATATGCAATTATAGTTGCACGTACCTGGGAAACCACGATCTCCTTTCGGTCCCATTGGTGGCTCGATACAGTCGTCACCTTTGTCACCCTTCTGACCAATATATCCAACAGCACCCATCAATCCCACCGAACCTGGATATCCACGATCACCCTTTTCTCCAAGAGGACCAGGTAAACCATTCACACCGTCCCAACCTCTATCACCTTTCTCACCAGGAATCCCGTCCAATCCTCTCTGTCCTATAAATCAATGCGAATAAATTTGCTTAAAAGGGATACCCACAAGTCCACTTTGTTTTGTATAACTAATATTATAACGTTTCAAAAGTCACCGATTAATAAACACACGATATAGTAGGCCATGTACTTATTTAAACGAATCAATAAATTCAGAACGTGTAATGATTCACGAAATATATCAAATACTTTCTATTACTATACTTTTCATTTAATCCAAAATATCGTTCTTGGCTATAAAATTTGAAGATTAATTTAAAAATTCGAGAAAATGTAGAAAATCAATTAAACGGTAAATTTACAGTTAAGTTTGATGAAAGGTACAACTTGATCATTCGGACAATTTCATAAGTCACCGTATTTATTAAGTTCAGACAAATATTCGAGCGATTGAATCGAGTGTTTGGTTGTATTTATTTGTAACGCTCAAACTATACCTGGGAATCCTACTTCTCCCTTTTGTCCCAGAGGACCTGGCAGTCCAGGTCGACCCTCGTCTCCTTTCTCACCCCTTTCACCTGGCAAACCTGACAGTCCCTTCGGTCCCGGTAGCCCGTCACGACCTGGTAAACCAGGAGCACCCATAGGACCCAGGTCGCCTTTCTCACCCTGTGGTCCAACAGGACCATAGGGACCCTGATCTCCCTTGTGCCCTGGTAAACCAGGCAACCCTTGCTCTCCTTTCTCTCCCGGTCGACCCGGTATCCCTTCTCGTCCGTGCTTTCCAGGCATACCCGGCAAACCTTTCTCGCCCTTGATGGTCAATCCGACAATTCCTGTAGGTCCTCGTGGTCCCTCGTCACCTAATGCAAATTTAACAAACGACAACGTTAGAATTTGTCAGATCACTATTTCTTGCTTCTGTACTTAACAGAATCGAGGATATCGCAGCAAAAGGGGTTCAGCTCCATTTTTAACGGTTTCTTAATTCTTAAGAATTAATTATGATTATATAATATAATTATGATGTATAATATTATTAAAGTTAATTTAGACATAAGGCATACGTAAAGAGAAATCGTACACCAGTCGTTATAGTCTCGTGCAAATTCAATAATAGATTTTGGAAAGTAATTAATCCAAATTTTGTTTAAAGTGCATTTAATGAAAGTTAGTAAAAACAGAGTTGCCCGTCTTTAACTGCAAGGTCATCGATTATGTTACTCTATCAGTAACTTAAAGTATCAAGAATTAGAGCTCTTATTATCCAGATATTCGAGTATTCGTTATACCTACTGCAATTCGAATTTGGATCAATATGCAAGTTTGAGTATCCGAATATCTAGTTTCTGATCTGGATCTTTATTAAGAGGAAAGATTCGCTATGTCTAAATGTCTAAATACTCAGACAGTATTCGTATATTTGAATCTGCAGGTACTTGAGTACTCGGATTTTGGGAAATCAGGGACTCGAACTCGAATACTTGAAACTCGGATACTCCGAATCCAAGAAATAATAAAAGAACCGTACCTTTAGGTCCTGGGAGTCCAGGTGGACCTGGATTTCCGACTAGACCCGGCACACCCCTATCTCCCTTTTCGCCGTCGTATCCAGCAAGACCTTCCAAACCACGATCACCCTTCTCTCCTGCCGGGCCAGTCGGTCCCGGAATGCCTGGTTCACCTTTGTCACCTTTAATCGAGATCGTCGGTCCAGGTGGTCCGCGATCACCTTTTTCTCCGGGCACGCCGGAAATACCAGGAAGACCAACAGCACCTTAAATGATGATCACAGAAGTTGTAGATTGCGCGTCACAATTATTAATTCCTAAGTTTTTATGATTATACAAAAATTATGCATGATTTCAATATTCTACGTAAATAAGTAAATAAATAAAATTGAAAGAACTTTTTCATTTCTTAAATAAATAAATAAGTAAATAAATAAAATTGAAAGAACTCTTTCATTGCTTAAATAAATAAAATTGAAAAGGCTCTTTCATTTCTTACCCGGAAAACCGCGGTCTCCTTTGGTGCCGTTAAGTCCAGGACGTCCCGGAGATCCGATTTCACCGTCCGCGCCAGGGAATCCGAAAGGTCCAGATGGACCAACGTCTCCTCGTTCGCCCGGTATTCCATCCATTCCAGGTGTTCCAGGTTCACCAGGCGCGCCAATCAGTCCCTGATAGTTCACAGGAACGTTTAATCGAATCGCTTTCAAAAAATCTGCATCACTCTAGTCTAATCTAATGCGCATAATCTTTTCATAAGGACAATCGAGAATACGTACCATGTCTCCTTTAAGACCAGGGAATCCCCTTACTCCGGCATCGCCTTTCGGTCCCTGGAATCCTGGCGACCCGTCACGACCTGATAGACCAGGTTCACCCTTAAGACCAGGCAACCCGTCACGACCGATACCAGGCAAGCCGGCTTCTCCTTTAACGCCATCAATGCCATCTCTGCCGGGAGGACCGACAGGACCACGGATTCCTGGCATTCCCGGTTCACCCTTCTGTCCTTTCTCGGACACCTCACCCGGTTCTCCTTTGCGACCCTAGGGGAATTGATAATTATACCACTGAATTATTAACACTTTGCGCTCGAAAGGTGACTATTAGTCACTGAATGATAGCTTCGCGAATTTTCAGACTTTAATCAATTTGCTTATTAGTCATACTCAGAGGTTAAATAGCCATATATGTAAATTTTGGTATATCGCTAAACTAAACTAAATGACGTTTAATATAGGCGAGTCTTAGTAAATATTTCGAATTTGAAAATTTTTGAAGTTGGTATCATGACTAACAGGTGACTAACAGACACCTCTCGAGTGCAAAAGGTTAGTAAAGGGTTAATAATTTAATGTAAAGCTCCCTTCCCACAACTTTTTTTAGTTTACCAACCGAACAGTTAAAACGATGCACAATCAATGGTTATGAAACAAACATTTGACCATTTTCAAAAACGTAAACATATCTGTGAATTTTTTGGTTCTCAAATAATCAGAAAACTTTGGTATACTTTCACCAAAATAGCAGCCTTAACAACAATTGTTTTAAGCAATTAGTTCTTGATAAGTGTAAGATTCTCACTATCAATCCTGGTGGGCCTCGATCACCCTTAGGTCCATCGAATCCTACAGGACCAGGAATTCCAGAAGGTCCAGGTAGACCTACATCTCCTTTAGGCCCAGGTATTCCAGGACGACCAGGGTTTCCGTCCTTTCCACGCAAGCCAGGGAAACCAGGGGATCCTTTTTCACCAGTCTCTCCCTTCATACCTGGGGTACCCTCCAAACCGGGTCTTCCTTGCAGACCAGGTGGTCCTCGTCTTCCTGGATAACCCTTTGGTCCATCGATACCTGGTTCACCGCGATCGCCTTTGGCGCCTGGGAATCCTGGAAGTCCCGATCTGCCAGACTCTCCCGGCAATCCTGGCTCACCTGCACGCGAAGAATTCATATTTTATGAAAATCAGACAGTCCAACTAAATATTAAACATAAGATACAGTAACTACAAAAGGAATACCCATACCCTCCATATTTTCATATTTTTAATCAAATTCAGGTCATAAGACAGCCAAAAATTTGACCAAAAAAGTCGTAACATTTTGCAGTACATATAAATCTAAGCCATATTTCTATTTAGAGTGTTTTAATAAATATCACTGTAATTAATATATTTATTTCTTAACTTTGATACTGTTGGTCCCAGGGACCGACACTGCCCGAACGAAAAGACGATCACCGATCTCTAGGGACCGACGTCTCACTCAAAAAAATTTTTGCAATACATATAAATCTAAGCCATATTTCTATTTAGAGTGTTTTAATAAATATTACTGAAATTAATATATTTATTTTTTAACTTTGATACTGTTGTTCCCAGGGACCGACACTAAAAGACGACCGCCGATCTCTAGGGACCGGCGCCTCACTCAACGTATTAATACGCTAGATACAAATAATAACACTTATGATGCACGAATATATACGCTATAAGTGCTAGCAATTAATTCCATTGGTTTTATACCTTTGCTTCCGTCTATACCGGGAGTTCCTGCGATACCAGGTGGACCCGGAGGACCAACTGGACCAGTGTCTCCTTTCTCTCCCGGTGCTCCAGGCAAACCATTTATTCCTGGTACACCAAAGTCACCCTTTTCTCCAGAATACCCTTGCAATCCCGGGAAACCAGCAGGACCGTCTTTTCCCGGTGGTCCCGGAAGACCTTTCTCTCCTTTCTCTCCTGTAGGACCAGGCAGTCCAGGGCTGCCCTTCACAGATATTCCCACTTCACCCTTATCACCTTTCGGGGCTGGAGCACCCGGGAATCCTCTGGGTCCTTCGCGACCGGCCTCGCCAGGGAAACCCATTGGTCCCGTGTTACCCTTGTCGCCGCGAGGACCTGGCAATCCTCGTGGCCCAACTGGACCAGGCGCACCGATTGATCCTGGTGGTCCAGCAGGACCCTAATTTCATAAAACATGGATATATACTCTATAAAGGGTGCTTGCGCAACGCAGACGATATACAGTAGCGGACAAAAGTTTAAGACCAAAGGGTTGAAGGAAATAAATAAATTGATTAATAACAAATAATAGTGTAAATAAAATTTGTATTCTATGCTAATCAATGAATAGCGTTCCACCATAATGACAATAAAAATGAATACATAGACAATATTTGCGAATCATAAAATTATATTTTACATTGTCCTGCCGTCTTAAAGTTTTGTTCGCTACTCTACACTAAGGAATAACTATATAGGAGTAAACAAAAGTTTAATACAAAAAGAACAAATTAATTGATTAATAAGAAATAATAGTGTAAATAAAATTTGTATCCTATGTTAATGAATAAATAGTGTTCTACTATAATGGCAATAAAAATGAACAGATAAACAGTATTTGCGAATCATAAAATTATGTTTTACATTATCCTGCCGTCTTAAACTTTTGTCTGCTACTGTATATAGTTAAAGATATATCTTTAAAATTGTTATAAGTAAGAAGAAATATCGTGAGAAGACATTGAATTATTTAAAATTCAAAATGTTCGGAATGTTAATTTTGTGCAGTTCTATATGTCTAAAAAATGTAATTGTGCTATGTTTTTAGATGGAACTGTGCTATTTGTAATATATCGTTCAATCTCTGTAAAAGTTACTTGAAATTACTAGTTTGAAGATTATTGCAATTCAAAATTCTCTTAAACCGTTTACTTAC
This sequence comes from Tetrapedia diversipes, assembly GCA_033822845.1. Classification (NCBI taxonomy): domain Eukaryota; kingdom Metazoa; phylum Arthropoda; class Insecta; order Hymenoptera; family Apidae; genus Tetrapedia; species Tetrapedia diversipes. The sequence goes on along the minus strand of JAOPTO010002233.1, from coordinate 242,131 downwards.
GGAAATTAATTCACACGAATTAGCCGATGGCAGTTAAATATTGGCGTTATAACAAATGTTCGAATGGCCTTCCATCGTAGTCTAAACACTTCCTCTGTCCTTTCTTTTTACGTTATTTAAGGCATTAATTAAGTGCAATTATATTTTTTAGAAACAGTAACGCATAAAAATGCGTAAGATTAATGTTATCACAACTTTTTCTGTTTACAAGTATTGTAAAGATACAGCTTGTCTCTGTTACGCGGGAACATACAATTAAGAAGGAAAACCAGTAAAACAGTTTACGTATTTACCGAAAGACCTTGTAGACCTTTGTCACCGCTTATTCCATCTCTTCCTGGTGGTCCAGGCTCGCCCTTATCACCAGGTGCACCTCGATCACCTTTCAGACCCTCGACCCATTGCAATGGTGGACAGTGTCCTATTTAAAATTGGAAAAGAAAACAATTTATTCGTGGTTGTGATTATTCAGTACCCAACAACCGTCTGTAAAATTTGAACGTTAAATCCTCACCGGCTTCTCCTTTTTGTCCATATAAACCAGGTTCACCCTTCATTCCTTGTAATCCAGGAAAACCTGGTCTTCCAGATTCTCCCTTTATACTGAGACCACTTTCTCCCTTTAGTCCTGGAATGCCCGGTCTTCCATGCATGCCATCTTGTCCGGGGAATCCACGATCTCCCTAAAAGGAGGCGAACGCAGGATTGCAGTTTTCAAAGAAAAATAGTTCGAAACAAGAATGAAGTATTTCGATGTTTGTAACTTACAGCAGTACCCTTGGGACCAGGGAAACCCTCAAATCCAAGAGCACCTTTCTCTCCAGGAGGTCCTATCGGACCTATTGGACCGGGTCTTCCTGGCTCACCTCTAAAGCCTTTTTCACCTTTTTCCAGCTTGATCATATTTAAAGTAACTGTGGCCGGGACACCAGGCTCTCCTTGAGGACCAGCTGATCCAGGAATACCATCTTTTCCCTAATTAAAAAATCTTATGTAACTTCGTAGTACGACGACGTATAAAATTGGTAAAACAGGTTACATTCTCCATCGAATGTGTTTTTTTTTCTGATAAACATTCTTTTTTAGGCTTGCTGTATTTTTGAACGAATTGCTATTATACTATTATATTTTACTGTCAACTGTATTTTAATTAACTGAAAGATGTAATAAATGTTAAGGGAATATAAAAACTAACTACAAAATTCTAAGCAAAAAGCACGAGATCCAATGACCATAAATTTCAATTTTTTAAAATATATTTAAAATTTCAAAATTTCAATGAAAATTCTTACTGTGATGGTCAATTTATAAGATTTTGACAAAACTGCTTATGAAACGAATAATTAGCAAGTAATAATTTCGTTTTATGACAATATCGGTAAACTATTCTTTACATAAAAAAGAGTATGAAAACATCTGCAATAGAACAATTTCTTAGAAGCAACGACGATTTAACAGGTTTTCAAAATACCGCTGGTCCAGACGGCCCAATTTGGCCAGGTAATCCATCAGCACCAGGTTCTCCAGGGAATCCTCGTTCTCCAGGTGGACCTCGTGGACCAGATAGCCCAGGGATACCGTCTACACCGCGGTCACCTTTGTCCCCTTGCAATCCTGGCAAGCAATCGATGCAGCGTCCACCTATCTCCCCTTTCTCGCCAGGCGCTCCCGGAAATCCCGGTGTGCCGTCCTTCCCTGGAGTGCCCGGTTCTCCTGGCAAACCAGCTTCACCTGGTGATCCTGGTATGCCGTCCAAGGAGTCACCTGGGAATCCACGCGAACCGGCGTAACCGCGTTCACCTTTTTGTCCCTTTTCACCGTCCAAGCCTGGGGCTCCGTCCATTCCTTTGGGACCCTATACGACAGCGATTATTCGATAGTCTTGAAAAATTTCATACAAAGTACAGTCGATGGAAAGGATTCAGTGAATGCCCTACTATGTCGTTTTCATCGATTATTGCACGATTGGGAGAGCAAATCAAGTAAAATACTTGGAAGAGGATAATATATCTATCGTTTTATTTAAGTAATAGTTACTTTAACTGATGGTTAATTTATTCGAACCAGGAATCGATTTCTTCCGAACTATTTCATTATTTGCTTAAAACATGAAGCAATTTTCAATTTTATTTCGTAATTGAGAGAAAAGGTTTCCTAAAATAATTCCTCAAAATGTCAACAGCATTTGAAGTTCAAAGTTTCTCATAATGGCAGATGTGTATAAATAATACTATTTTATCAAAAAGAATCGAGTGAAATAATAGGTTTCCAAACAATTTATTCGATTTATTTGCTCAAGTCTGAAAATTGGACATTCCAGTCAATTTGATACTGACCATGATCGACAATCCCTTCTCTCCTGGCAAACCTCGGGCACCCGGTGGACCTTGAGGGCCATCGAATCCTCGGGGACCTGTTGGTCCAGGGAATCCTGTGATTCCAGGTTCTCCCTTTGATCCCTTCTCCCCTGGCAATCCTTCTGGACCAGGGATACCGGATGAACCAGGCCCTCCTTGAGGTCCCACGGGACCCCTTGGACCAGGATCTCCCGGATATCCATCAGCACCGCGGGGTCCGATAGGCCCTGGGAAACCTTGAGGTCCTTTCGGTCCTGGTGGACCTGGCGTGCCTTTTCCACCCTGCACGTATAATTTGTGATTAAAAATTAAAATTGATTGACTCATTAACTTTGTGGCACAATGGCGCCTGTCGTAACGGCAGCTATAGTTCTTCCAAAAAGACGAGATATGAATATTTAGAGTACCAACTGCGTGGTCTGTGACTATTGGTCCATTTTCTTGATCTTCAAAGACCACTTTTGCTCGGTTGCTAAGGGCTTTTCGCCAGATCGGAATGAACCGAACGATTATTATTATTTTTTTTTTTTTTGTGAATTAACAGATGTGAGCCTTTGGTACAAGAAAATAAAAATTTAAGACTAAACGTGAGAGACCTCGCAATGATGCAAAATACATAAGGTAGTGTCTAATACGTGCAAATGGAGTAGAAAAATTCAAGAAATCTATAAGATTATTAACATTGACGGAGATACGATTTAAGGAGTTATATCAGTCATAAAATTCTTCTAACTTAAGGTAAAACTTACTTGGAATTCAAATGATTAATCAACGAACTGTTGCAAATCTATCGACACCTTAACAGTGTATCTGTTTTGTACAAAACAGGAAAAATAATTATTGTCGGTGGTACTCACTCCTGGTGGACCAGGGGGTCCTCGCAATCCTGAAACTCCCATAGGCCCGTCTCGACCTGGTTCTCCCTTCTGACCAGGACGACCAGAGAGACCGTCTAATCCGTCGTAACCCCGATCACCTTTGCGTCCAGGTGGACCTGGAGGGCCGGAGAAACCGTCCCTACCCTAGATACAACCGACATTCAACTCAATTCACATAATTCCATCAATCCTCTTCTTCTGTGTTATTCTAGTGTATATCAGTATTTCATAATGAACTAACTCGTTATAAAACATTGTTCGTTATGGAATACGTTGATATAGAGGGTGAGTCTCATATATTTATCGTTTCAAACAACTTGTTATATTATTTCGTTGTAAACACGTATCGATTTAATGAGAAAAACCAGTTCGTTATAGAGGATATCACACGGTATTAACCCTTTCCTTACCGCAGTCCGTTCCGCCGAAGTGACGCTATTGAACCGGGCATTGCGCCGCGAAGTGTGCACATTGCATGGCGGTAAGCTAATATTCGAATTTTCTCATTTAGGTGTTACAAATTTAAAGATTTTGCGGTGTCGCTAATATGTTTTTGACTGAAGGCGCATTCAATAACAAAATTGATTGTACTCTAAGAGGAATCAATTCAATAACAATGCAATATAAGGAACGGTAAATGGATGCCGGCTAAATCCGGCGCTGGTAACGAAAGGGTTAAATCAAGCGAATTGTAATGAACTTACACGAATACCCGGAGCTCCTGGAAGACCTTTCTCTCCTTTCGAACCTGAAACGCCAGGGAAACCATGATCTCCTAGCGGGCCAGGCTCTCCTTTTAGACCGTCCAATCCCATTTCACCCTGCAACATGAAATCAGTATAAAGCAACGAATCGTTTGATCGAGCAATCGTCATGTCTTATATGTAAAACAACGTATCCTTCTGTATAAGCTTGTATGTAACTGTGCTCCTTTTAGTTTTACTTTTACTTTTATTTTGAATTATCTTTATTGTTCCTGTATTACTTCTCTATAAAAGGTGTTCACCCGTCAAATAAATAAACAAATAAATAAAAATGTCTCATGAAATACCTTGTCTCCTGTCTCGCCGGGTTCTCCAGGTGATCCTTTTACTCCTTCCGGCACACCCTGGAACGGTATCACGGGGCCGGATGTTCCAGGAGGTCCAGGCTCTCCCTTCTGTCCTTTGTCACCCGTCTGACCCTGATATCCGAGGCCCATAGCTCCTTTTTCTCCTTTTGATCCTGGTATTCCAGGTGCTCCCTGGATAATTTTCCAACATTAATATCGTGGCTACCTCTAAATTATTATTAATGAACGATACATTCTCACATTCTATACACAGTATAAAATAGATCTGCTAAATGACTCAACTAAATTATTCAACGCTCATTAAAACAGACAGTTTGACAAGTAAATACTTATTGTTACATATTTTTATCATTCAGGTATTAACCATTTCAATAAATGAAATGGAAAGAAAATTAAATTTTAAATTTAATCATTAATTATTTCGGTGGACATTCTGAAAATAGTAATATAGTAGACATAAGCTATCCCTTCTTGGTGTAAGGATTTAATATGTGACACATAAGACGGAAACAGTTGTACAAATGATTACTTACATAAGGACCATGTTCACCCTTTGGCCCAGTGATTCCTCGTACTCCTTGAGGTCCCGGTGGTCCTGGAGGACCTCTCACCCCATCGATACCTGGCTCTCCCTTTTGACCAACGGGGAACATGCCAGCGAACGCAGGTTGACCTTTGTCTCCCTTAGAACCCGGAGGACCTCGAAAACCACGAGGACCGGGTTCTCCAGGATAACCACGAAGGCCAGGAGCACCCTGAAGTATAATACATTAATAAATACTTGTATTACAATATCTATGAATGCAATAGGAACAGGCAGACGATAAAAGTTATCGAGCCACACTTTAAGCGATGCATGTTTTTTCCCTTTTCGAAAGGAGTAAAATCAAATATTTATTTATAAATTTGAATAAATTTGAACGTCAAATAATCTTCTGTTATTTACTATTAAATTCAATTTATTAATAAATTAATTAATATTTATCATAAATACCTGATAATTAATATTTATTATAAATATTTGTAATGATATTTATAACAAATTAATTGTTAATCGACATAATCAATAATTTCAAGAAATCTTATATAAACGAATAATTTATTAATATATAATACATAATATATGTAATATACATACATCTGTCCCATTGCAACCATCACGACCAGGAAGTCCGGGCATTCCAGATGGACCTGGTTCTCCTGGAGAACCACTGATACCACGATGTCCAGGTGAACCCATTTTTCCCTATAGAAATGGACACAGTTAAAATAAATGCCGAAATAAACTTACATAGATAGATTGAAAAGTTGGTACGTACTCGATCACCTTTCGGTCCACGTAGTCCTTGAGGACCAGAGTCACCTTTCTCTCCTTTGGGACCCAGCAGACCTTCTGTTCCCGGAAATCCTTTCTGACCCTTGGGACCCTGTGGTCCCATTATACCTGGTGGACCCTATATACATATACATTACGACAAAATTTACATGATGTTGACATTTATAATAATAATTATTATTTGAGTGCTTTAATTTTAGATTACTGTTTCTTGAAACGAATTGGACAGGAAGTTTCTGGGAATTTGCATAAACGATAGCAATTCGATTACCAATAAAGAAACCAATTTATAATGCCGTTAATATAATTTTGAAGATGCACAGAATATTTGAGTGCATTAGTTTTAGATTACTGTTTTTTTAAATGAACTGGACAGGAAGTTTCTGGGAATTTGCATAAACGATAGCAATTCGATTACCAATAAAGAAACCAATTTATAACGCCGTTAATATAATTTTGAAGATGCACAGAATATTTGAGTGCATTAGTTTTAGATTACTGTTTTTTAAAATGAACTGGACAGGAAGTTTCTGGGAATTTGCATAAATTTGCGATTCTTCACAAATACTTACCCTGGAGCCTTTTTCTGCGAAGCATTTCGGCACGCAGCAGGCGGATCCTGTACAGTTTCGTGGCGGGCCTCGTCCTGGAACTGGCACAGCGATGTAGCTAGGATTTCCAGAATTTCCCTCAGCACCATATCCCCTTTGGCCTTGCGAGTATCCGCGGCCATAATCGTCACGATTCTCCCCGTAGCCGTCACCGTAAGGATCTCCAGTTCGTTGTCCTTCACTTCCCTCCCCTCTTCTTCCGTAAGTGTCCTCGTAACCTCGAGATCTTCCGTAAGAATCGCTACCCGATTGATTGTAAGGATCCGGAGGGCCGTATGCTTGTCCTTGGCCGTAGGATCCTCGATCCGCACCGCCTGAGAGGAAAAGAAAATTTACTTGGTTAATTAGTTAATTAATTAGTGTGAGAAATATAACAATGCCGCTATCTGTTAGCAAAAGACACCAGACATTTACATGTCATACACACGACGCATATACATGCACGCATACACATACATACACATACGGTACTAATATACAGTGGCTCCAAAAAGTATTCGTACACTATGTCACAAATAAATTCGTTTAACCCTGAAATTCTGAGTCTGATAGAAGTATTTGATGAAACTTTGTGGGTATATAGATCGTAATAGTATACGTATGAATTAATCTCTTGTTTTCATATAAATGCCATTTTAAAGGGGTGAAACCAACGTTGAAGTTTCTGCATATTCTTCTGAATATTCGCATTGAATTTATATCAATTACGATTACTAAACTAATGTTTTAAACAGATATGTTAAAAATTGAAAATAAAAATGGAGGTTGCACTGGCTAGTCCGCAATAAAAAAAAAAAATACTATAACTTGAAAAGATTAGGGTAACTATAAGCCTGAAAGCACAAGTATATCTTCAGTGATAGCAGAAAATAATTTCGTTTCCAAAAAAAAAACGTATGAGGTTTAAAATTAAAATTATACTAAGTTAAAAAAATATCAATGTCTAATGCATAATTGAAACGTTAAACAATTAATTTTGCAGTTTTCTCTTGAAAAATTGATTTCATCTTTAATAGCTTAAGCACTGATAACAACAGTACTCGGTTTGTTTCTTCATGAAAATGATAATTCATTTGTAATTTAGGCGACCCAACTTTTATACCTTTTCAAAATTCAATATTATATCAGTCCGTTAAATTTTATGGAACACCATAAGTCTGCGCGCGCACATTACCGGTGGTATTATCGATTAATAGGAAACTATTACACAACCCTATAACGGCAAAAGATAAACGATCTCATTAATTAGCTGGCCGAAGTTGAATTCGTAAATCTCACGATATTGCCATAAAACCGTGACGATGGAAACAAGATAAATGCACTTTCCTCGTAAAAATACTAAAGAACGACACCGTTAATTTTATTACGATCCACTGTGATACAGAAGATCCAATAAATCGTTATTCATTGTACGATACGGTTTTAAGCTTCAATTTAAATCACATTTCATTAATCATTAATCAGTCATTTACTTTACTAACCAGATATCACTAAAATTTCCCGAAGAGTGCTATACAAAATAAATATGATTAACAATACACGGTGCAAGTCTAACAACAGATCACCACAAATAACATATTTGTGTCGGTTTAAAAGAATGTTTATTTTATATTTTTCAAACGTTCTAAATACACATACGCAAAATCTATTCCAATTAATGTTAAATAATTACGAAAAATATCTTGGGCCGTGATGGATGTTTTCCTCAGGAAACCCTGGTAGCAAACGGATTAAACTAGTGTTATTCATTGTTCATTAAACGCATTTTCTGCTTCTCCAACGTACAATTTTTAATCAATTCAACATTAGTTCAAGACTAACTAATAACAAAAGTAAATAGAATAAGTGACAGTGCTTTGTTCAGCAAAAAATGAGAGATCTCCCCATTCTTTCCTCTGCAATTGATTCTATTTGCTTTCGTTATCAGTTAGTCTTGAACTAGTGTTGTTCATAGTTCATCAAGTGTATTTTCTGCTTTTCCAGAGTACAATTTTTAATCAATTCAACACTGGTCTAAAACTAAATAATAACAAAAGTGAATAGGATCAATGCCAGCGATTTGTCGACTACAAAATGAGAGATCTCTCCATTCTTTCCTCTGCAATTGATTCTATTTATTTTTGTTATTAGCTAGTCTTAAACTAGTGTTGTTCGCAGTTCAGCAAATGCATTTTCTGCCGTTCCAAAGTACAATTTTTAATTAATTCAACTCCAGTTCAATACTAACTAATAACAAAAGTAAATGGAATCAATGACAGAGGAAAAAATGAGAGATCTCCCCATTCTTTCCTGTGCCATTGATTCTATTCGTTTTGTTATTAGCTAGTCTTAAACTAGTGTTGTTCACAGTTCATCAGATGAATTTTCTTCTTTTCCAAAGCATAATTTTTAATATATTCAACATTAGTTCAAGACTAACTAATAACAAAAGTAAATGGAATCAATGACAGAGGAAAAAATGATAGATCTCCCCATTCCCTCCTCTGCAATTGATTCTATTTGCTTTGTTATTAGCTAGTCTTAAACTAGTGTTGTTCACTGTTCATCAGATGCATTTTCTTCTTTTCCAAAGCATAATGTTTAATAAATTCAACATTAGTTCAAGACTGACTAATAACAAAAGTAAATAGGATCAATCTACCCATTCGGTTGGCTAAGCGTTAGTAAGACATGTAAGCAGGTCGTGTGACGTTATTTCTCAACGAAACAAACGATATCGCGCTCCTTTATCGGGGTTATAATTTGGTCAACGACTTCTGGGCATAGATTTATTACCGTAGCTAGTCTGATATCCTCCCTGGTCATCGGTTCTTTGACCATACTCGTTTCCATCAGGATATCTGTTGTACTGATCGTCGTAGTTGGACCTTGGTTATCTAAGTACCTCCTATCTGTTTCCTCTGAACCTGCAAAGTAGGTGTAAACAAAATCTATCAAACATTCCGTTAGAACGTTAAACTAGGTTATCTTAAAGAGCGAACGAAATTAACGAATACATTTCTAGAAACAAGAAAAGTAAGAAGAAACGTATAATGGAGAAAAATTAACCGTTTGCACTCAAGAGGCGACTGTCAGACACCAAATAACAGTTTAAAAAATTCTCAAATGCAGAAAATTAAACAGTTTCATATATGTAAATAGTACGTTATTTAATTAATGTTGAATAAAGATTAGCATAAGCAAATCTTAATGGATATTCTACACTTGGAAATGTTTGAAATTAGTACTGTTGAATAACTGTACTAATAACTTGTACTAATGAATAATAATAGGATTCCCCTTTCGAGTGCAGATAATCGGTAAAGGCAGAAGACACAGAATTTTGTAAATAATTCGTAGACTTTGTGAGTTTACATATAAATTGTCTCAGCAGTAGCGAATTCGCACATTTTAAAGAACAAGTAAAAGAATACTAAATATTTAGAAAACAAATACTAATTAATACTGAAAATATTTTCAACGAACTTTTGTATGTAAAAGCCTTTTTACTTGATTATGATTGAAAAATTGCAAAATGAAATTGTCTCGTAATTATTTCTACAAAAACGCTGAACTTATCTCAGGTTAAATTATGGAACGATTAAACTTGCGGAAAAGAGGTAATCTCATGGTTACCTTCGCTGTTCGAAATGAAAGCTCTCCATCGCGATGAAACATCATAATCGTCATCTGTACTATTTGGCTTTCCAATATCACCTCGTCCGATTGGAAGAACGGGCTGAGGATTCGACCATGATGTATAATTATGTTGCTGAAAAGAAAAGAGTGTAACATGAAACAGAGATGTATTTGGCTGTTTAATAAAAATTAATATTTCTTACAGATAATTGTGATAAAATAATTATTTTACATTTTCATATTTTAATAAAAATTAATATTTCTTATAAATAATTGTGATGAAGTAATTATTTTACATTTTCATATTTTAATAAAAATTAATATTTCTTACAGATAATTGTGATAAAATAATTATTTTACATTTTCATATTTTAATAAAAATTAATATTTCTTATAGATAATTGTAATAACATAATTGTTTTACATTTTCATATTTTAATGAAAATTAGTATTTCTTATAGATAATTGTGATGAAGTAATTATTTTACATTTTCATATTTTAATGAAAATTAGTATTTCTTACAGATAATTGTGATAAAATAATTATTTTACATTTTCATATTTTAATAAAAATTAGTATTTCTTATAGGTAATTGTGATAACATAATTGTTTTGCATTTTTATATTTTAATTATAACATTGTAACAATTATTGTATAATCTATTTATTTTTCTGTGTTAAATGCTGATAAGAAAAAGATCTTATAATTTATAGCTAAATTAATTCAAAATAATTCTGTTACTTTAATTGAATTGCATAATAAATTATGCAAATTTTGCAATATAATTTAAAAATGATGAACTACTTGTTCAGTTATCGATAGGAAAGAGCGTAGCCTATGTATCGATTGAGATCTTGATCAGATGAACGAAGGATCTATAAACTACTTTACCGACGAAGTAGGTAAATCATGGAATCTACAATATTTACACGAATGCAATTTTTTGAGGCTCATCTGGATATAAAATTAAATGATATAATGTGTTGATAAAATAATGTGGAATAATAATTGTATTTATAATTTATATTGAACGATCAAATATTAAATAATTCTACAAAACAGAACTAAACTAACGGCAATATTTTTAATTTCTTGAATTATGTCATCATACACAGCTTGTCCGCGGAGATAACCAGTATTTAGAGCGAAAGGGTTAAAAGCAAAAAAAGAAATGATTCATACTATATTTAAATTGCTTTATCAAACAAGTTCTAAAGAAAAAAAAAAGTGAGATAATAAATTACTATCTCTTTCCTTCTTTCTGCCTGTAATATTCATAACAAAAATTAAGGAATAATCTCAAAATAAATTTAAAAAGGAATGATTAAATAATAATTTCAAACTAAGAATCAGAGAATATTTTAAAATATGTATAAATTAATATTTGTTATTTAACCTGATTCAATTGGAGTACATATAATGCTAAAGTAAATGGTTCAGCCACTTTTTAAGTTAAATTCAATGATTCCAAGAGGTTTGAAATTTAATATTTCCAAAACGTCAGTAAGAAAAGATGAAAACAAGTTTAAAGGAATTTTGATTTCACGCAACTCGATTAAAACGAAAGCTACAGTAAGGGTTCTCGTTGGGAAGAAACAGCATAGCTAAGCATATGTATCAAATGCTCAGATACAGAGATTAAGAGTGCTTTCAAGTGGATCTTCTTACTCTTTAATACATCTGAGGTTGCATCAACTGTCGATAAGTTATCAGCTACGCTTCTCGTATAACGAAGCTCGTTCCATCTCTAACCCGCGAAGTTTTGATAGTATACCGTTTATTTGTAAATATGCTACATTACTCGATCTCAATGTATAGGATTCAATGTCCACAACGTATATATTAAAACAACTAAAACTTATCAAGATAGAAAGTGCAAAAAAAAAAGAGGAACGGAAATTTTTTAACAATTGAAAAATATAAATTAACGATAATTGGTATGCTACTGAAAAATGGAAGTTCAATGCGTTGTTTAACGGTTTTGTAAAATTATTATCATATTAATTGTATCTAAGACACACGAATAAAATTTCATATTTTTACAGTTAAAAATTACACATTTTACGGTATAAGTATAACATTTTAATGTTTCATAACTTTAAACGCTTCTATTTTTACTCATCTCAATTACTACCCCGATTTACAAAATGGCATAAGTTTATCCGTGAATTTATCCACGCAAATTGTCCAAATTAACATTTTCTGAGCTTCCGTTATTTTTTTTTCTGTTAAGTATCAACGAAATTACGGATTTTTTTCATTTAAAACGCATTTCTTTTACCGGAAAAAATAATTATTTCCAGGCACTTGTTTCTGACGTGAACAGAAACTTCATATTGGAAGCTCAAATAAATTTCTTGAAAATCGTACTGCCTACAACCACAGAATTGCAGCTCAATATAACGTGAACATTTTAAACCTCAAAACGCTAGTTAAGTGCAGAATTAAATTTGTATTCTTATTCAATATTTTAGATAGTTCAATCCTTTTGATAGTTCGATACTCCGATCCAACATAAATTTCTTTACTCCTTCGAGATCTTTAAGACTTAGTCGAACTTTTCTTCCCAAGAATTATTGTATACTACTCGACTTTCCTATGTCATTAATTTACTTTAAGAACCTAATTCACAATTTATTTTAAAATTTACATTTCATGTTATATAGGTGTACTCTTCTTTTTAAATTACCCGTCACTATGCATTCTTTTTTTTTGTACACTAATGAGTTTCTTTACAAATTTGTAAATAAATAAATGATCATTGCTCGTCAGTATGCATTCTTCTTCTTTGTACCCTAATGAGTTTCTTTACCAAATTGTAAATAAATAAATAAATAAACGATCATTGCTCGTCAGTATGCATTCTTCTTTTCTGTATTCTAATGAGTTTCTTTACCCCTTTGTAAATAAATAAATAAACGATCATTTTTTGCGCACACCATGAATCAATTGCTACCTCGCTCTAGCCCTGTTTCACGTCCGGCCACCATAATATGGTGCACACAAATTAACTCGTCTCTGTCGATGCGTCATCACGTTCGCAGAAAGTCATTGTCTTGCCCTCGTTTTCACGTTTTATCCTTTTTACGTTTCGGGACGGCGTGTATTGGCAGGAAGCACAGAGAGATAGCGGCCCTCGTTATCGTTTCGAAATGACGCGTGATACCGTGCTCATCTTTGATTCCCTTTCTGGCCAACCTTTCCTGCACGCGCTCCGCAGCCTCTTCCCACGAAGAGGCTGAATGAAAAATAACGAGACTTTATCGAGACGGAAAATAATCGCGTCGCGTTGACGCGACACACTCTGGGAAGTTTCCAGAGATGCTGGAAAAATCTGGACAAATTTTAATCCTCGTATTTTGTACGAATCTGTACGACCTCATACGGTGTTTTCGAATTAGCGTAACCTTTTTTGTTTTGAACTTCAGTAAGATCAGATTTTCAATTTTGTCTGCTTGTAACGTTTAGCTTAGAACTAGTGTTTTATTGAATTTTTTTGGAAAGCTGCACAATTACACCGTTAGTTTGTCATATGAAGAGAACCATTAAGAATGGAAGAATGTTTCTTGCTAAAATGTTTGATGGTTTGGTAGAACACCAAGTTTTTAAAGATGTATGTCTTACTTTTATATTTAATAAAAGTGTAATTATTAAAAGATATATAAATACTTCTTTTTTATGGCTATGAATGAAACTTCAGATAGTAACAGACATGTTGTAAATCATAGTTCAATTATTTGTAAGTACTATTTATCCATTCATTTTAATCGCTAATTGGACGATGTTATACTTGTTAATTATCTTTCCGCTCCAAATTTTTGTCTGTTACTTATACAGTATAAATATTCTAATCGTCGTAATCCCTTAAACAATTAATTGAGCGCTTCCTCTTGCAGCACATTAATCAGTCTCTGATCATTAAATCCTAAGAATTAGTAAAAATATTTCAAAATTTCTCAATGAAGTTCAGCTTCCATTTTCAATAAAAAAAAAAAAAAAATACAAATAATAGTCTACTGAATAAAAAAAAAATTAAGTATGACCTATTACTACTAATATTTTATTAATTATTCAATTTAGTTGACGCATAAAATGAATCAAAGGTGGTTATTATATAAAATTTGTTTGACGTTTAATTAATCGTCCATTGTGTACCATAAGCAATAATTAACATCTTCATCAAACATTATCGTCCATTATTCCGAAGCAATTTATTTATTATTAATTGATTACCCTTGTTACTCGCAACTTTCCTCGATTATATCTTATCTTTCTTGTTCTAATACTAATGAAAAACTTAAATTTGTGAAAAAGTGTAGAATATAGTAAGAATGAGTAAAGAACGCAATCAGTATAGAAAAGTATGTATAATTATGCAAAACCTACAAAATAAATTACATCTTACGATGTGTTTGCTAAAATATAATTTCACGTAAAAATCCGGAGTCTGGTTACGAGTAACCAGGTTCACGTTGATTCTGTACTGCAATAATCGATCGTTAGTTGTGCGACTGGTAATCTTTCAAATCTTTCATCTTCGTTTCTCGAAGCTTGCTGATAATATGATAATTCAGAACGACCTTGCCACGAGTTAAACGCGAAACAGATTCACTGACATCATTACTGAAAATACACGTATGTACGAGATCACACTTCCTTAACTCAAACGCGTTAGAAATCAAATCTTTTTGTGGATATTTCGAATCATTGGTAAAGAACACGATGATTATCGCGACACCGTTTGTTAATTCGTAAGTTATCTAAAATGTAAATCATCAACTGGTTCACGAACTTTTACCAGTTTCTACACAGCAAACGAAGTGAATCTACGACTTTACAAATGAAAGATTATGTTAATACATTGTATCTTTTTATTTTCATACGCACATCAATTAAATAGATCGTGAATAAGTTTTTCTGGAAAAGATTGACGAGAAAAGAAAAAAGATTCAGAATTTTACACGCATGGAACGTTAAATAAGACCAAAATCTTGCGATTTTACTTAGGAATCTTTAAAATTGGAAATATTTGTAATTAAGAATTACTGCTATGAATACAAAATCGACGTATTTACATATGATAATGCACTGATTTCCAAACAATGAATGTTAAATATTATGTGGCTACCAGAGCGTAAAATTATTCCATTTAACTTTGACTCCCGCATAATAGGAAGAAAATAAGCAAGAGAAGTAATTCATCGTTTCAATAAAATAAAAATTTCACGCATCATAGATATTTCATATCCCCCATTTTTGTACATTTTCCGATAAACAAATATGACAAATGTTACAATTTTATCAGAATCTGTTCAGTTTTAACTGATAAAATGAAAATAAGCAAGAGAAGTAATTCATCGTTTCAATAAAATAAAAATTTCACGCATCATAGATATTTCATATCCCCCATTTCTGTACATTTTCCGGTAAACAAATATGACAAATATTACAATTTTATCAGCATCTGTACAGTTTCAACTGATAAAAAGAAAATGAGCAAGAAAAGTAATTCATCGTTTCAATAAAATAAAAATTTCGCGCCTCATAGATATTTCATATCACCCATTTTTGTACATTTTCCAGTAAACAAATATGACATATGTTACAACTTTATAAGAATCTCTTCAGTTTTAACTGATAAAAAGAAAATAAGCAAGAAAAGTAATTCATCGTTTCAATAAAATAAAAATTTCGCGCCTCATAGATATTTCATATCCCCCATTTTTGTACATTTTCCGATAAACGAATATGACAAATGTTACAATTTTATCAGAATCTGTTCACTTTTAACTGATAAGTGTGTTAACATCCGTGAAACCTAAAAACTCGTCGTTTCGCTTTTAATGTTTGATATTCGCCTATCGTAATGAGATTTTTATGACTGACTGTGTAATTACTTGAAAGTAACAGGCAAATGGTAACAAAAGTAAAGATTTGCAAATAATAAAATTATAAATATAAGTACGTATTATTTTGGTGTACGAAGAATATTTCGAAAGCGTGTGAACAAATTTGTCAGAATCACCGCATACATATGTATACGCTCTTAAAAATTAAATGCTCATTTGGTAAAACCGTGCACCCAGACGTTTCTCATAATACAGAATTATTTATCTCTTCATTTGCATGTACGATATGCACTGCTGTGTTACATTGTACACGGGTATATCACGGTTATGTTACAATTTATTACACGCAGAACGTGTCTAAACTTTTACGCGTATACTTCTGCGACATTAATAGACGTGTGCTGATATGTATATCAAGAGTGCTTTCAACTCCAATGGAACTGTAGCGAAAGGGTTTTGTGAGAGACGTTAATTCGGCGTAGGACGGGACCTACGCCAATTCGTTGGTCGACGATTTTTATAATTAAGTCGGGCAACGCACGTTCATAAGAACGACATATGCAATGATTTATGTATGCAAGAATAGCAAATGTAAACTGATATTCGTTCTCTTTTTAAACTTCGATTTCTCCAAAACTTGTATTTTTAAGCTGTACGTACACATTTGTTTTTTGGAAACCACAAGAAACTTCGAAATCAAAGCACAATCGTATATTCTTTGTTTTGCTATTATTATTTTATTATATTCACTAGTGGCTGATATCTTTTTTAATGAAGAACAAAAGGAAAAGATTAAACGTTAAGATTAAATTTTCCTTTGTTTCTTTTGAAAGAATTATATGTATTTTATATGAAAAAAAAAATCAGATAACAATCAATATATAGCATATTAATAATAAAAATTGAATGTATCGTAGATGCTTGCAAATTATGAAATCACATTGAGAGGGATTTGTTTATTTACAATTGAAAATTATTGAATATATGACAATTATTTATTCCTGTTATTTACGAGAAATTAAGAAAATTAACGAAAATTACTTCCATTTTGATAAAAAGCGATATGAAAAACCAAAGCCCTTGGAATAGCGAACCAAATGTTGAAAAATGTAACAATTATACTTTCTCGAAATAGAAATCACTTTGAAGTAAAAATGATTAATGTAGGTACTTACAGTAGCGGACAAAAGTTTAAGACGAGAAGACAATGTAGAACATAATTTTATGATCTGCAAATATTGTCTGTACATTCATTTTTATGGTAGAACACTATGTATTGATTAACATAGAATGCAAACTTTGTTTATCGTGCTGTTCCTTATAAATTAGTTTAATTTCGTTGATTCTTTGGTCTTAAACTTTTGTCCACCACTGTAGATGCATTTGCTAATACTTTTCTTCTCGTCAGAAATTTCCCTTCACCCAAACAACACATTATTAACCATTTACGTTATCATACATAAGGTACAATCAGCTCAATTTGTGAAATACGGTACCGTTCATTCCTTCATCAAATCCTTTTTACGACCGTCCTCCGCCGCTAATTACCATCCTCCACCCATGAAACAAGCGCATAACAGCTATCTGTAGTCATGATCACGGTTGCCGCGATTTATCTACGGGTTATGCCGTCTTTAAGACCGTTTAACGTGCAATTGACTTCACGACGATCATCATCAATCCTGCCGCTCTGCAAACCCGTTCCTTCGACTAAACACTTTCGCTACGATACAAGTCGTTCCTGTCCGACGAAACGATTTTTCACGTTTCACGCGTCGCCG
Organism: Tetrapedia diversipes; assembly: GCA_033822845.1. Lineage (NCBI taxonomy): Eukaryota > Metazoa > Arthropoda > Insecta > Hymenoptera > Apidae > Tetrapedia > Tetrapedia diversipes. The sequence continues at coordinate 224,628 of JAOPTO010002233.1, read as the reverse complement.
ATCATACACCACGAAGTGCTGAAGCTTGGAATCCGTGTAACAGTAGCGCGAAAACGAATCTATTCCTCAATCCAAGTTAATTTATATTAACACATTGAGGACGGGGCTCTGCGCGTTCAACATGCCTTCAAAGACCGCACATTTTCGAACGCTCCAAAAACATGGCTATAATCAGACTGTTTTTTCTTACATTCTAGGAATGATTCAGTTGTTTCGCTTTTGTTTCGGAATGCGAGAGACTTCGTTACCGTCGTAACGTAACAGAAACATTTGCAGCTCCTTGCTCAGTTGCCGACTGAATAAAAAAAAAACATGAAAACGAGATATCTCGTGACCCGTCCGCAACGTTTAGTTTTCTAAAAACGAAATATCTCGTGATAATCGTCCGCAATGTGTTAACTAACAAAAGTTTCACCTAATTAGGTTAAGAACACCAAAGGCTGACGTTTCGTTCTATGTGATTTCGAAGCATGTGCCTGGATTGCGTAAACTGGTTTTGAATTTTAAGAAGGATATTTGTAAAATTGGAGAATGGAGGATTTGTGAATGTGTTGAGGTTCGATAGAATTGAATCCTGTAAAACTAACACTCTAATCGTGTATCGTTATTTCGCTCAAGTTTAATATTGTATAAACAGAAGACAGTGGATTTAACTTTTGGTTCAAGTGCCAGCAGAATCTTTGAATTATACTTGAACTGTTGCTTCTAATTCTAGGAATGTTTATTCAGAATTCGAAATTATATCGTCTGGATTCGAATCTATTTAAAACTATCATCTTTATTTCGAAGTACTCGTGAAGCGTTCAAAATTTTACAGTCAGTACTCTCAAAGTTAATTGATGAATAGAAAATAGAAGAATATTTTAACATTTTACTTTTTGTTGAATACCATTAGACGTAAATTCCAAAGAAACCTAGGTTTATTAGCGAACCATTAATAAATGTGATAAAATAAATAAAACGTTTTAGTGTTTTTAATTTAAATTCGGAAATCATAGGATAAGTCGAATAAACAATTCGTGTTGATATACACGAAGGTAGATAAGCTGTCGTCAAAGGGTTGAATGGTTCATCCAAGAGGTTGAAGCGAAGCGATCGAGTATCAATTTGTGCCATCGTAAGTCACGACGATAATACTCACAAACACGAGCAATGAAAGTCGTGAACGATGAAATTGACACTGTACGAGTAGAATGAATGTGCTATTAAAATAAACATTCTCGTTCTCAGCCGAATATGTTGGGTAAACCTCTTGATCGCGTGATGTCAGCCAAAAGAAAGTAAGCACTTGCGTACACTACCGTTCAAAAGTATGAATACATCTACTGGATATTATTCAAACAGACATTGCAGAGGTCCAGTTGCAGTAAGCGAAAAATCGAAAAAATTGGCAAACGAATAATATTAATTCCCTCTAAAAATTCAAAGTTGTAGTCTACAGATCCGTAATCAATTGTCGCTAGCCTTCTCCAGTCAAAACAAAATCACACCGTGATTAATTTGGGCATACAAACAAATTAACTTGAATTAAATTAAATCAAATTAAACATCGAACTACCCTCTAAACGAGAGCGTGCGACTTACAATCTATTGTTTACCTATAAATCCGTGGTGTACGTAGTTTAACCATTTGAGCGCTGGATACTCTTGGCCTAAATGCATCGAAGGGACGACGTGAGTATTGTTACTCTGAAAATCGCGTTGCAGTAAACGAAAAATCGAAAAAATTTGTCAAACACCACATTTTCGTCCATGGTCCTTACGAGCAACTTTCTCCAGCACTAAAAGGTTAACGCCAAAATGTGTGGCCACAGAAGAAGTCATAAAGCGAAGAAAACAAAAATCTACAAACGCATATATCCGTCCATAGTCCCTACAAGTGACTTCCGTCGAACGCATATATGCGTCCCTAGCACTCAAACGGTTAATGAACATCGCTTTGACATCTACATTTGAAGCTCAACTTCAAGATATGCTGGTAACCCTCTCTTGAAAGACCACTTTACCGTTGTAGAAGGCAAGGAGGAACGATTAAGTTCTCCAGACGATGGTAATCAAGTCGCGGTCAATTCCGAACTATTTTCAATAGTGACTAAGCTTGCTGGCGTGGCTGTACGCAGAGTACACGCGTGTGTATATGCACGTACGTGCGTAATAAAATTACACGGAACGCGGTTACGCCGCTCGTAGGCGGACTAGTCGCTAACAGACGACTGCCCTATTTCGGATTTAACACCTTTCCGTTGTTGGTCGACGACGAATCCGCTGGAAGAAACTCTCCCTTATCGCGTCCGCCATTGATCAGGATTCGGATTATCGAGCACGTTTTCGATGCATGTACGATCGTCCCTCGATTCACGCGAAGCGTCTGTATTTCATTTACGCGAATTAACCGTTTGCGCTCGAGAGGCGACTGTTAGCCGCCAAATGATGGTTTCGCAAATTCGCAGACTTCGCTTACAAGGAGAGTGCAAGCCCTTCAGGTCACTGATTTAGTTGAAACCTTGCACACTTGTAGATCTAGTCATTCTGTTCACGAAAATATAACACTATAGGGGCAAACACTCAATATTTTTTCGAGATAATTATGATTAAAGTTTTATTATTACGGTAAGTATAATTCTATTCAAGTAATAAAAGTGGTTTACCGGAAATGTACAAGGATTTGTATGCCTCCGCGGACTCAAGTTCAAATCCGTGAGGACTTTTCTAACTTTCTTTCTTTCTTTTTTGAATGTATCTTTTTTATTTCTTGTTCATTTTTTGTTTTCGGAAACATGTCGAATTTTAAATAAATTGTACACAAAGTGTCTCACTAAAAAACTTCATTTCAATGAGCCTCAATGAGCGAAAGGTTTTATATTTTTGTTTTTTCTGTATCAAATAAAATTAAATAGGAAGTTAAATAGTCATATATGCAAATTTTAGTATGTGACCTAACTAAACTAAATTAAGTTTAATATAAGCGAATCTTAGTAAATATTTTGCACTTGAAAATCTTTGAAATTAATATTATTAGACGGCTAACAGTCATCTCTCGAGTGAAAAGGGTTAAAATCGCGTAAATCAGTAACAAAAAAGAAAATGAATTTAAGTAAAAGTTTTGGAAATTCATAGTAACTGCATATGAACATATTTATTTCATACAAGCTTGACAGAAAAATATTTAGCTACGTGTAATCAGTTTTATTCAATGTTACTATCACTGCTGTAATTTAAAGCGATCAACCTTTTACTTTTAATTAGCACAAACTCATCACCTTCGAAGCTTGAAATAGTTTGAAGTTCTTCATATTCATTGTGAACGTTCGTTATTTCAGATAAGCTTGTTTCACTATTTTCCATTACCACTAGGTTTTCGTAAACTTTATGGTATTCACTGTAACATTTCAATAGATTTCGACGACGAAATTTTAAGGCACGCTGAATGTTTGAATCAATGCCTATACACAAATTATTTAAATATGCTTTCCATTTAAAACTATCTTAATTAATTAATTAATTAATTGTTAATTTGAATAAAAATAAACCTTTAAAAAATTTCTTTAAATGGCGGGAACTTAATTGCCAATCTATTAACTCGAGAAAATAAGCTCAGAAACATGAACTACAATTTTGGGAAACTCTTCTAAATATATCTATTTCAATTTTCCACTGAATTTTACCATCATCCCATACTTCTTCCTTTAAACGTATTCACCTAAATGGATTTGTAATGAATGAAGTTCGAATTCGGAATTCTACACAGGACGTTTTGAAATTAGAGGAGAGGAGAGCGAAGAATTCACGGTTCGACACTCGAAAACCCCTAGAATACCGGTCATTTGATAGTTTTCCGCTTTTATGGGTACTTTTAACGAATATTATTGTTGTGTATTATTTTCATGTTATCTGTTTCATAATTACGGTTCATTAATTGTTTCTTTAATGGCAGCTACGTTATTAGTGTTATACTTCGAAGTGAGGAATATGAAATTTTTTTAATAAATGAAATATTCAAATTATTTAGGAAAATTTGTATCGCTCTGCTACGAACGACAATGCTACTGATGCTATTCTTATCACAATGCTTCGAACAAAGGAAGAATTTACTATTATCTTTATATTCATGAATCGTTCTGTTATCACTTCGTTGATGTTCGACTTGTTGATGGCATAATAAAATAGCGTAATACACTTAACCATCGAGTGACCGCGAGTTAAATCACTTTCGATTAGATCAGTCGTGCAAGAATTAAAGAATGAATTAAGAATGCTTTTCTTCAATTAAATAGGTATACTTGTAGTACTACTTCTAATACACTATTATCTTTAAACATACGTGGAATTAATTGGTGTGTAAACTAATCGAGAACTAATCCTTTTTATGCAAAGTAGATTAAAATACATCGATAACATGCAACTGGATCGTTGAACGATCACTAAAATGTATACAGAATATAAAAAGTTCTTGTCTAAATATGGCTGTAAATCACAATAATTCAAAGGAAACTAATCAAATTTCATAATTGTAGTAGGAAAAACATTGATAGCAATACAGTGATTACTGTTATAAATTAGATGTAAATGTAACGAAATAATTTCAATCGCGAAACTACAGTAGCACATCGATCATCCAAACGTCACTTGACATAAAAAACATACTTTTTTAAAAACATAACGTAACAAAATTTCATAAGAATCGATAATTACTACTAAAGAACCTCAAAGAAGAATCTAAAATGCCTTCACCCTTTGCGTTCGAGAGACGACTGTTTGTCGTCTAATAATATTAACTTCATAGATTTTCAAGTGCAAAATATTTACTAAAATTCGCTTACATTAAATTTCATTTAGTTTAGTTAAGTCATATATTAAAAGTTACACATATGACTGTTTAACCTCCAGGGTTGTCTAATAAACAAGCTAACTAAAGTCTGCAAATTTGCGAAACAAATGATTTGGCGACTAACAGTCGCCTCCAAAATGCAAAAGGTTAAGTCATACACTAAAATTTACACTTATGACTATTTAACCTTCGGTTTTGACTAGTAAACAAACTAACTAAAGTCTGAAAATTTGCGAAATAAATGATTTGGCGACTAACAGTCCCTTCCAGAGTGCAAAAGGTTAAGTCATACACTAAAATTTACACTTATGACTATTTAACCTTCGGCTTTGACTAATAAACAAACTAACTAAAGTCTGAAAATTTGCGAAACTATCATTCGCAAAACGACTAACTAATTTGCCTTTCGAACGCAAAGGGTTGAAATAAAAAATGCTTGTGGCCTGTGATTGCTCTCCGCGAACCGCGAATCCCGCGACATCCTCAAGCAAACGAAGCCAATTGCTCGTTAACGAACCTCTTTTCCCGCTAGATCGGTGTTTCCCAACGTGGGGCCCACGCCCCACAGGGGGGCAATTCGAAAATGGACTCTATATATGTTTTGAAATTTTACTTACTGTGTTTTGTTAACAATTTCATAGTGATTTCTTCCTAGAACCTATCATTTGTGTTTCTTAACACATTGCGGACCGCTAAGAAATCTGTAAGACATACGCTTGGGGCCGCACGTTTTTCGGCAAACTTGTACGTTACTAAAATCATTGTAAAATTTTTATCGATAAATCAGTGTTTGTCGATCAATTTTTTTTTTTATTTCAAAAGAAACACACCTTGACGGGTTTTATTAGCGAAGAAACATAGCTTGTGATATAATGAACAACAGTTACATCGTATAATCTTCGAGAAGAAAAAAGCGCATCGATCACGAGTTCACTCGTGGCCGGTCAGCAACGTTCGGTTTGCTAAACACGAGAAAACTCGTGAACGGTCCTTAACACTATTCCTACCGACACTTCATGTGCACTTATTCCTACCGCGACATTCCCACGTAAGACAGACTGCAAATTTTTCTCAAAAAGTAAACAATGAAAAAAGAAGTGAATATTGAAAAATGTATTATACGTATATTTGAGAAAAAGTCTAACGTTTAAACCTTTGCGGACGGAGCAGTAAAGAAAATAGTTACGTCGCGCATTTGTTATAAAAACTGAAACTGTTATTTAAATAAGTGTTTCATAAAATCTAAACAAATCATAAACAAACAAATTTAGGCCAACTTGACTTCTTAGGCTAGTATACCCATGCGTATCTTATACGTGTCGTTTACGACAGACAAACGCCTGCCGCAGCGCGAGAGTTGGGCGGATATATCCGACACTCGTCCGCAAAGGGTTAAAGGCGATTCAATTACGTTGTATCTATGAAATTCTAATCGAAATTTTAAAAGCGGTCATTTGACCGGTTGTGGTAGGAATAGTGTTAACGTGTTAAGTGAACAAATCAATTTTTTAATGTTAAAAATTATGTATGTTACATAATTGGGGGGAGGGGGGAGAATAAAAACTGTAGAAAGGTTAAGGTGGGGCATGACACACAAAAAAAAAAGGTTGGGAAACACTGCGCTAGATCGACATGGTCGATCGAAGTCCCACGCCTTGCGACCATCTTCGCGGAGGACGGTGGAAATAACGACGCTCCCGATGATCTAATCGCACGCGCAATCGGCGCACGCTCGCGCGCGACTTCCACCGCCCAGAGATCCCTCGACCTTCGACGGAGCTTCTTCGCCCTCGCGACTTCATCGGCGCGCGCGCGACGCAGCGAGCGGAGACGGAACGAGACCGGGGCTCGAATAGCACGTGCCACGGAACGCGATCCCCTCGATTCCGTTGGCTTTTTAAGTTGCTCGATGCAACGCTACGTGCACGTGCATTGCGTGCACCGGCGGAGAGAACGTAATCGATGAATGGATCGATGCGATCGTGTGTACGGTTGCATCGTTCGATCGACATGAAGTACGGGGTCGAAGAGATTGTTACTAGATGATAGCGATTGTACGTACCCCATTCACTATCCCGGCCAGGAAGACTGCGGTTGCGACGAATCTGTAAACGAAGATATCATCGATTATCAATCGTTCGCTGGCGATTTTGACGTTGATGGACATTTATCGTTTTCAGGGAACGTTGAGATTCTTGGAGATTAATGGGTGAATTGTTGGAGGAGTAGCGTGTTGCAGTTTGATGGCTTAGAAAAACAAATGTAGATGATATTGTTATTGTTTTTTTTCTTTCGTATATCGGAGGGCTTTGAACGTAATGGAAAGTTCAGGTATTGTCAGGGTAAATCGAATTAGGCGAAACTGTTAGCAATCGAGCTGTGCGACAGAAAATTGAGCTTTAAAGTTTGTTGCAAATAAAAATGGAATTCAGAGTTAATTGGTTTATTATTGGTAAAATACAATGGACAGATCGGAGATCACAGTGGTGCAAGCTACAGCTTCGACAATTTAGGTTAATTACATTCTTCAACCCTTAAATGTCAATTTAATTACCTTCATACCCATTAAAATTATAACCTCGGTTCATGCGAACACAACGCACGTCCTCGCAATTTCAAAAAGTGTATTTATTTCATTGCAATAATAATCACCAAGCGTAATTTTATTTAAAAATATCAAAAAATGAGCTGACTTACGTCACTGTAATTCTTAGCTCACCGATAAGGAACTCTAAATAACTTTCAGAAAGTGAAATAAAAGAGGCAGAATAATCGAAACGAAAAATGTCGCAACAGGTTCTTAAAAAATTTTATCGTATTTCTACAATAATGTCAGCATAAACGAAACTGGAACCCGATATTCTTCTATGTAACCGCGATTTCGTATCCTCTCCCGTCCAAAAACTATTTTACACACGAACAACACAACAACGCGAATGATACACGACGGTGGACTCGAAGTTCTTCGCGAAAAAGGATAATCGGTTGCGAAACACACCCGGGCCTCGTCCTTGGAATCCACTTGCCGATTCGTTGGCACGCAACAGGGGGATGAAAGTGTCCCCTCCGTTCGTCGTCGAAGAAATAGTCGTGACACGTGCACCGTACAGAGAATACGCACGGGCGGAAATCTACAAGGATCTGCAGAAGATCGCGCCGCGTTGTTGAACAATGCTTCCGTGTCACGTTGGTGGAAAAAGCACAATTGCGAACGCACGTGCGTTGTCGACGTGACAACAGGTTGACAAAACGAACCTTACAAACCGGGCCTAGCAGCTCGAAGCGGAAGAGAGGGATTTGAAAAATAGAAACAGGAAGTAGATGAGGAAGGCCAAGAAGAAGAAGTAGTAGTTAAGAGTACAGTAGCAAAGAGAAAAGAAGAGTAAGATGAATCGAAAAACTCACCGCAATCCCAACCGGGTCATTTCGACCTCCCTATTCCGCGATGGGTCTAGGGAGCCGAGGAGCACAGGCTAACACGAGCACCGCACGGACAGGCAGTCACAAAATATCGCGGGGAACCCGGCACCGAGTAGACGTGGTGTGTGGACCGTCCCATCCAGGGAGGGCTCTGAATGAACTCGGGTGGAGGGAAGGAAGGTGGAGGCGGCCGCCGAGCCACGCCAGCTAGAATTCCTCCGCCGAAAGGATCGGGAGAGAGGCTTCTCTCGGTTCCGCGAGAGCTTGTCTCGCGTGCTCTCGCACTGTGTCCGCGCTCTCTGTGGCCTCCCCCGTTCTGTCTCTCTCTTCCTCAACCGTGGTGTTCGCCGCCGCTCTCAAGCCGGAGAATCGAACTCTCCAGCCTTCCTCCGCCAACTGCGGGACCAGAAGATACCAGCGGCAGCAGGGCGCAAGAAGGAAGGAAGGACAGAGGGAGAACCCGAAAGAGCGAGGAAGGGAGGAAGGAAAGAAGAGTGCGCGCGCGTTTGTGTGTGTGCCTATGTACGTGTACGTGTGTGGGCTCGCGCGTGGATCTGGTGAGGGAAGTAAGCACAAGCAGGCAAGCAGGGAAGAGTAGAGAAGAGGAAGCGAAGAAGAAGAAGGAGGTGACGGTGGAGGAGGTGGAGGAGGAGGAGGAGGAGAGGATTGCTGACCGGGTCGAGGCGAGCTCGGTCGCGCGTCGCACGAGGACTGTTGCACGGCCTCAGCCGATGTCGATCGCGCCGTGTAGGCCTTCTTCGCTGGAGCGGACCGAAGCGGGAACTGGCGAGTAGAGCGAGAGGGGAGCATCTACCCGCCACCGTGACGCGATCGGGCGCGCAAGGATACAGCCTCGCGAAGAGGAGAAGAGAGAAGAGCGCCTCCTCCACCGCCGAGACTTAGGCCTGTCTGGCTGCGCGAAGAGGCGACCGATCGGGAGGACGGGCCAACCGGGCCGTCTGTCTGGCCCTTCGACACGCGCTCCGTCGACAGGCTGGCCGACCAGCCACATCGTTTTCCAGCCAGGAGACATCTCTTAGCTGCAGGCTTCGAGGAACGCCGCTCGGAGCGAGCCTTGATTTGTGGCGGCGTATCGGCTACTTCGTCGGGGGCCACCGGCTGCACCGGGTTACGGTGGAGAGCGCAGGTAAACGGAGAAAACGAGGAAAGTACGAGGAAGGAAAAAGAAGAAGAAGGAGGAGGAGGAGGAGAAGCGTCGGGCACAATGCGGCCTAGGGCCGCGGCAACGTCAGGCAGCGCAGCCCGCGGGTTACGTCCGTTCCCGGTTGTCCTGCGAATCACCTGCGTCCTTGCCCTACTGGTCGTCACGTGGATACCGGTCACCGAGGCTGTGGTGAGTGAGTCCTTGAAATATCCCAGTTACGCACCGCTCGCTGTTAGATAAAGGGCCTTCTTCTGTTGCGAAGGTATTCCTGTCGGGTATACCTAGTTCGAATTCGCGTGTCTTACTAACCGAACGGTGGTTCAGTTCTCGCGTAGCTAGGTAGTCAGTGTCACTTCACCGTCACCGTTTAATGGCTGTCGTGCGCGTTCGTTGCGAGGGCTTGGATAGAGAGAGAGGCGAGCGAAATTAACGTCGATTTTGCTAAAGTGTCGTTCGTCCAGTGCCAGAGTTTCCAGTCACGTGCGTCCGCGTTTGCTTCTTCTCTTGACGGCCGACTTCGTTCGAAGCACGCGCCTAATTTCGGACATAACCGCATGTCAATTGAGAACGAATGAAGTTTCATGGTAACAATAGTATCGATCCGTTGAACTATTTGTCCGTTTGGTTATAACGATTACGCGAGGAAGCGTTTCGCGGAAGGAAACAGAGGGCAGGAGGGAGAGATGAAAAAAAGGAAAGTATCCCGTGAAGTTATCGCGAATTTTCACGGCCCGAAGCGGGAACGATTGAAGCTGGCACGCGAGATGTTTCCCGTGGCAAGTTGCCGGCATTGTTTCCGGTGGGTTGTCGTTATCTCGTTATTTCTGTGTAAGAGGTACGCGAGCTTTCTTTCGAGCGCCACGAGAGATCTACAGAGTCGAGGATCGAACGTGGTGTGGGTACGTTTTATGAACGTAGGTGAGGGCAATTCATCGTGAAACGACATAATGTCGAACAAGCATCCGACATGCGTCGCTTTTAAAAACGCGAACGCAAGAATGACGACGATTCTGTGGCACATGCGCGTGGAGGCTGTGCGGTGATCTATGATCGATCTCTCGATCGCGTGGCGATAATAACTTTGCCCCAGAAATTCGATACTCTACGTTTATCATTCGGAGGTGTATGAGTTTAGACGAGATGGTAAATCTAATTTTATTGCAATAGCCAATGGTTTACGAATATGATCTAGTCGTTGATGATGTTCCTCAGATGGAGAACATGCTTCATATGCTTCTTTCGTTTATCTCTTTGGAGGTTAGGTGATAGGTAACAGCTTTTTAAGAGTACATTATAATATAACGATGCAAATGTAGAACTATTTCAGGTGTTGTTTTCAGTGATTCATTTTTCAGACTGAAAACTAAATGATATAAGGATTTATAACTAGTATTAAGTCAGGTAACAGCAAATAACGTTTTAAAAATATATCATAATAATATAATAAATATTTAGAATTTTCTACAGTATTTTTTACGTATTCTATAATTCATACGTAAAGCAAAGGACTAATTAAAAAAATAGTCGGTAAACAGCTTCTTAAAAATATATTATAATAAATTAATAGAGACTTGCAATTTTTTGAATAACTTATATTATAATGTGAAAGTCAGATATTAAAAAAACTAATTGCGCTTAAGTAACAGTAAGCTTATTTTTAAGATGCAAATATTATAATACAATAGAGAGAATTTTTAAGTAATTTATTTTTCAACATGGACGTCAAATACTCTCGAGGCACAGAATTGGTAGAACGTATTTTAAAATTGATCTCTAAATACACCTATTACTGACATCGCTTACAAATTTATTCGTTTCGATATAAGCAGTGGCGGAAGTGATTCAGAATACATTAATGAACACAAACAGAAGCTGGTAGCTCTTCGGGATAATATTTTGGTTCTGTCGCTACGTGTTAATAGTTTACGTGGGCGTGAAGTTCTGTGCAAACACACGCCAGAAAACGTTTAAATTTCATTCGGTGGCTTTCGGTGAATAAATTGACTATGCATTTAATTCTTAAACGCGCTAGAAATATAGGTCGTATTGTATTTGCGTGTGTGTGTGTGTGTGTGTGGGCTCGTTTCAGATTGTTTGCAGAGGAGTTACTTTATTAACGCTTCCACGAAATCATTCTTCTAGTCCGAGAACATCGTTCAGATTTCATTGATCCAGAAAATGTGCGTAAATTCGTTGTTCTCTTCTGTGACACACATTTTCCTCTTATCTACGTAATATCGTGTTACTCATTATGAAATGCTGTCATATTTGTATCAATAATATACGATTCTCGTTAACATTTTAGCATTTCCGTTTATTAATCGGGTACTAAAATAATACTTTGTTATTTAAAGTATTAATAACCAATCTACATTTATTTAATATGCAATGTTTGCCAAATTCCAATATTTCTTATAATTTGATTGCACTGTACTTTTGAAATTTTACTACGAATACGAATTTTTTAATCCTGTGAATTCGTGAACTTTTGCGTTCAACTTTTTGAAAATATTCATATTCGAGGTGAAATGAAATAAAAGTGAAATTTCGAAAAAATTATACAGTCGAATTACCATAAAAGATAAAGGTAATTTTTGTTTATATCTTTTAACACAAAATTAGTGTTCGATATTACGCGGCAAACGTCTGATCTTATGTTTTCAAGAGAAAATTGCGGGTTTCCGGAAACCGTCTCGAGTACATCGGTTCCACGAAGTGTATCGCATTATGTTAATTAATCTCGGAGAAAAAATAAATATTACGGTGTTTAGGTTAACGTATGAGATTGTGTGTACACACAGAGGCAGCACAAGCCTCGTCCGGCAATTGGGGTTCACGTGTGACTCGTGCGTGATGTCACAAACCGTTGAAACCGTTTATCTTGAGAGCGGAGGTTATGAATAATGTATACAGGGATATATTTTTCTTCAATCACACGGAAATTTACGCAACACTATCAGAATATCGTTGCATAACCAATTCGCGTTTCGTGTGTAATAAATATATTCGGCAATCATTGATTGCTCTTCTCATTCACGTACTCCTATGCGTTCATTGACAAGAAAATCGCAAACGTCTTTCGAGGTTGAAACGATGCAAATGCTTCTTACGCTGTTGCATGTTATTATTATCGAAGCGAAAAATGAAAAAATACTTTCGCAACGAAAACTTAAAATGGCGGAATAATTTTTCGAATTTTTCAATGTTTTAATTCAGTGCAGAATTAGTATTGAAAAATTTGAAAACCTTTTTACTATTTTAATTCGAAACTCTTTATCTGTTGTAGAACAAAAAATTGTAAAATTTGGTTTAAGCGGAGAGTAACTTTTGGAATTTTCAATGCTTGGTTTAATTAATGTTCCAAATTAAAAAAAAAAAAAAAAACTAAAAAGCTTTTCTCTTATTCATTTCATATTTTTCACAGATAATTATGAAAAGTTAAAGGTTCACCTTTTAAATTTTTCATCGTATAATTTAGTGTACGATTAATTTTTAAACCTAGATAGCTTATTTAACTTCTTCGTGAATTTCCAGTAACGTTGTTTGATTGAAACATCTAGTTTATTCGTTAAAATACGACGAGTTGTACGCATTGCACATATTTTTACGAATGTTACACCGAAAGAAATAGAGGTTCAAAGGTAATTGCACCCCCTTTTATATTTAGCAATCTCTTCAGAGCACAGCCGTCTTGTATACAACGGCGTGTAAAACACGTGTGTTGATGTAGTTATTAAAAGCACAAGTACCAGTGACGTCAATGCTGGTGCCGGTAGTTGAATACTAGAAACAATCAACTTTCAGAACACAAAGACTTCCCCCCCCCCCCTGAAACGTATCGGTAATCAGAAACGAGAAACATTGTTTTTCGGTATATTTGGAGAAGAAGCCGTTCTAAATTATTTGAACGTGGCTGTTCTCGTTTTCTGCGTATTTATAATTACTGATTTATCAGTACGATATTCGACTTCTGCAGCTGCACTTACGCCACTCTCAAGTTCTCTAATTATCTCTTATTTAGTTTCTATAATTAGCACTGCGTATTTCCGTACTGACTACGCCATGATGTTACATGAAATGTCTTATTGTTATATATTCATCGTGAATTGTACGTGTACACTTCGTTATACTACATTATATTATAATTAAACGAATACACATCACCTCCTGTCAAAAGAAAACGGATTATGTATGACGTTAAAAAAGAAGGACTGTTTGAAAAATAGATTATACATTTCTTTAAATATCATGGATGCATGGTTCCATTGATTGATTAAAATATTGAAATAAGGAAGAGACATAATTAATCAAATTCTACTAAATAATACGTATAAATAGATGCACCACAAATACTTCAGACTTTTTTTTTTTTTAATGTCGCATCAACCTTCAGGTTATTAGCGACAGTTTGGCACTGTTCTTTTGGATCTAGACGGTTATATTTTGTGATAGATGTTTGTTTCTTTTAGGTAATTTAGGATATTTTCAACATGTTTCTGTGATGTTAAGATCGCTGGTAATGTTATTTTGTATTTTTGCCTCTGGGCGTGGTATCTTTTGCATTTAAATGGTAGATGATCGGTTGATATAATTTCGTTACAATAATTGCATATTGGTGGTTCTGTTTTTTTTAAAAGGTATTCATGTGTGAGTTTGCAGTGTCCTGTTCTCAGTCTTGTCATAATTATTCTGTCTCTTCTTTTGATGTTATTTAAAACAGTAAACCAATTTTAATTATATGCTTATGTAAAAATTAAACACAAATTAAATATGCTGTTTAAAATTACTGAATAAATTAGTATTGCTTCCTATAATTTTTAAATGAATAAATACAAAATAAAATAGATCGTACGTGAGTAAATATAGAAATCTAAGTACCCCTTATGAATTTAAATTCAAGCACCATGCTACAAAAATAATTTGCAATATGTGGTGTACGATCAATTTTCCCTAATTCGGTCAATTTTCATGTTTCCATATCAATTTTTCCGCTTTTACAATCTGTTAACAAAAACAGGTGTATGGAATACTATCAAAAATTGTTTAAAATAAAAATGTTCAATTTTAACAGAGTTTTCAGTTTTTCCTCTTTTAAAACCTTCTACAATCTGCATAGCAAAAACAGGTACATGGAATATTATCAAAAATTATTTAAAATAAAACTGTTCAATTTTAACAGAATTTTATTAAGTTTTAATTACGTTTTATCAAAACGAACGACTTGAAACCACGAAAGTTTCCAAGGTTATGCTCGTAATTCTGCCTTAGGCAGCCCCTTCGATATCAAGTCGCATCTTCCTGTATGTCGTTGAAATCACCAGGTAAACAAGCGCGTAGGCGATTTCGACGCCTGAACGGAGTGGGCATCCTTTGCCGGGCACAAAAGAAAACGGCTACTGTCGACGTGTTGGGTAACGGAAGCGGGGATGAGGATGAAATAAACGCTAGGTCAAAAGGTTTACGCACCTTTTTTTCTTTCTTTTTTTTTTTTTTTTTTTGCTCCCTTTCGGACAGCCGCGCCGACAGAGAGGGCGGTTATGCCCGGCAGTCATTCAGTATCGTGAGAAATAGCTCGAAAGGAACTCGGGGTCTCGGTTTTTCTCGCCGCTTCGAAAATCTTATTGATCGACGCGACAATGAAAATGTGTAAATCTGTCCTCTAGTTATTGTATCGATCCGCTTTCATTCGAACCTCTGAAAAATGGCGGGCTTCCGAGAAAGGATAAGATCTAGGAAGACGAGGGACACTTGTTTAACGTTTTGCCGCTTCGATATTTCAATACTTTGGCATTTTTGATAGTTCGATGCTTTAGAAATGTTATGCGGGAAACGAAGAAGATTTGCTAATGTATTCGATATAATGTGAGCGAATATTGATGCATAAATACATGTTGTTTGTGTGGAAAACGATTATTCGAAAGTGTATCTAATATATTTCTCAAGCAAAGCATAATAATTGAGATGTTTTAAATTTAGAAATGTATACTTGAATTGTTGCTGTAGTGAGAAACTGTAATGGCAAAAAGCTCAATATTGTAGCGTGAAGAATAAAAATTGATATTTATTTAAGTAATTCTTTAATTTGTGTTTTATGAAACTATAGTTTTGTATTGAATGGAAACGTACGCTATAATGTGGTAACAATGAATTATTAGCAGAAAATAGGATACAGTTATAAAAGAGTTAACGTTATTCTTTTTAAAAGAGAAGTCACTATTTTTTTTTACAGTACGTACTAAATCTTTTTATTTTGAGCTAAATTCTTAGTAAAGACACCGATAGAGTATGGGAAACTGTTGATCGCGCGCTAAACAAAATTACATGTTGTTCTAGAAGCATAGAATGAAATCACTGCAGAGATAATTCTAATGCAAAGCTGTGTTACCTTGGCTAATCGAGAAAGCTTGCATCCGAGTGCACGCGATACAGCTCTGGTTAAACATTCGCTCACGTGGGTCGTTATTACTAAATTATGCGTGAAAGAGAGACACTTCGTCATCGCCACCTTATACGATATACCAACATATAATAATGCATTCTAACCATTAGAATCGTATCAAAATTGCATTATGATATTAGTTAAATTTTTCTATCCACGAAATCCGTTTTTCATACCCTTTGCAATGTGTTCTTACCCCTTTAGCTGATAATCCTTTTTAATATCTTTATTTTTTTCCCTAATATTTTTTTAACGCATATTAAATTTCTTGTATGACACGACTGTTTATTAAAATGATTATTAAGGAAATTGAAAATTGCACTCTTACTTTTCTTATAAATAATGTACATATTAGTGTTCTAATTAATATAAGGTATCAAAGAACAATAATAATAACTAAATAACGATAATTCATTTATCTATAATATTCAAGGTATTATGATATTTTTCATTCCATTGAAATATGATAATCAGTACCTAAGAAATAAAATAATCAGGTAATTCAAGAGACAGAGAAAAAAAAAAGATTTATCAGAAAAATAATGAAATGTTAAATTCACGATTGCGTTTGATAAAAAAAATATGGCTTAACCGTTTTAATCAATTTCTATAATTATTAACTACAACCGTTTGATCAAATTTCACAAAACATTATTTATCTCGCGTGACTTCAGTTTCATTGAAATAATATTTTTGTACAGCACCAGCAACAACAGTGTTCTCCGCAGCGTACGTTGGTGATCTCATTAATTTTTTTGTGAAAGTCCAACACGCTCTAGAGTCAATGTTGTGGCCCCTAGAGTTACGCACTATTTCCAACGAAAAATATCGAACAAAAAAAGAGGAACGAAAAAAACCGGACGTTTCCTTTGAACGAATGATATTACGAAATAATTCACAACTTCGCCCCGTGGTATCTGGGCTTCTGTTGCTCTGTAGGAAGAGTCTGCCTCTGATAACGATAAACTTTTCCTGTTGTCGCGCGGAGACAATCGCCACGCGAGGATGCACAACCCATTTGATCTTCCTCGCCGCATGAAACAACCCTGTATTTGACAAGATAAAAATTTGCATGCCGCTGCATTCGCGGACACTCGTTAAGCGACGGCGTCCCTGATTCGTTTTAATCGAGTTACAAAAAATTATCGCACTGTTTTCAACCGAAGAAGAAGAGAAAAAACCGCGATAACGTTCCGTTTCTTTCATAACCACCACCACCACCACCACTGATTATTACTTAATAATAAATGTTACAATAATCATTTTGTTACATAATTTGTACACACGCGAAATCTTTTACCTCGGATACATCGTTTTGCATAATATAGGTTTAAATTTAGAATTTCGGGATATAATATCGGAATTTTGGAATAATAAATTTTAAACAGGGCACTTGAAATTTTTTTTTTTTTAGAATTTCTGCATTTTTCGTTAAGTTTTAATTTGTGGTGTCTTGTTTAGAATGAAAACATTCTTCTATTCGAGAACTAAAATTATTCTTTACTTCAGTAAACTAAATATTTCGCTTTAATTTCTAAGAACAACGTTTCAACCTCTCGCTAACAATTAAAATTTAATCCTATCGTTATTTAAAACTTTTTTGGAATAAAAATAACTCGTAGTTGCGAGCAAATAATATTTATTTTCATTAATATATTTATCTCGTTGAATTAAAAGTGATTCATGTTAGTATTAGTAGATTGGTAAAATGTTTAACTATAATATTATGTATTACACAAATCAATAAACATATTAACAATAAATATTTGAAAATAAACATTTATTATAATAACAAACAATTGTTAACGATAAACATTTAAAAATAAATAAACGTGTCGTTTATAACTGTATATTCCTAACTGTCTATGAATAATACAAAATAGTGAGCCGTTTCAACAATCATATTACCACATTGGCTAATTTTATTACACATCAATTGTAATGTACAGCTTCCGGTTGATTTTAATTTCAATTTTATACGCATAAATCATCGACATGAAATTTTAACCACCTTCGCTATACTCGATCCAACAAAGCATGCGTAATCGACACAAAAATTTCGACATATTACAAAATTTATGTCAAATTTAAAGATTTTTCCACATTTCTTCAACTCGAAACACGACACCCACACCACGGTAACGTCGCAACAGATTTCACATAATCTTCCCGGAATATTTACGTTTCCCATGAGTCCAAAACACGCCCTAGCCGTAGATCGCCTGAATTACACTCTCACCTGCATTTCACGTCGCTAAATACGTAAGCTTGTCACACCCACGCGAACAGCGGGGACGTTGGATAAAAATAGGGAAGAAGTGTCTTGTCCTACGATCCTTTGGTTACGACCAACGTGATACTTTCACTGTCCACCGATCTGGAAATACATGCACCGTGAAGTGCTAGAGCTTGCTTGACTCCTCCTATTTTTTCGTTCCCTTAAAAAGGATCTACAGTACAGTTCGAACTGCAAATTGTCAACTATCTCTGGCAAACGAATTGTAGGTTTTATTTATGTATCATGCGTACCGTAAAGAATTTAAATTCAATTTTTAATAAAGTGATACCTTTTCTGTAAGGAAATCGTCGAAGTTATATTATAATTGCTTTCACAATATTTTATTTTTTATTTCCATATTATTTTTATTTTTATTTATATTATTTTATTTATTTTTAATATGCATTGTTAAATCCTAAAGTACAGTCCATTGAATTCAAGTTGTCAGGATACTTTATTTGCTGAAAGGTGTATGGCAAACGAATTGTAGATTTTATTTATGTTTCATCGCAAAGAATTCAAATTTAATCAAATTTTAACGTCGTGTTACTTTCTCTTTAACAAAATCGACTAAATTATATTATAATTGCTTTCACAATATTTTATTTTTTATTTTTATATTATCTTTATTTATTTTTAATATGCATTGTTAAATCCTAAAGTACAGTCCATTGAATTCAAGTTGTCAGGATACTTTATTTGCTGAAAGGTGTATGGCAAACGAATTGTAGATTTTATTTATGTTTCATCGCAAAGAATTCAAATTTAATCAAATTTTAACGTCGTGTTACTTTCTCTTTAACAAAATCGACTAAGCTATATTATAATTGCTTTCACAATATTTTATTTTTTATTTCCATATTATTTTTATTTTTATTTATATTATTTTATTTATTTTTAATATGCATTGTTAAATCCTAAAGTGCAATCCTCCGAATTCAAGTTACCAGGATAGTTTGTTCGCTGAAAGGTATAACTCTGCCAGAAATTTAAGTTACGTTCCTTTTAAATTTTGCTAAAGTATTAACCCTTTACACTCGAGAGGTGATTGTTAGTCGTGTAACTATATTAACTTCAAAAATTAAAAAATTCGAAATATTTACCAAGATTCCCTTACATTAAACTTTATTTAGTTTAGTTAAGTCATATACTACAATTTACATATACGACTAATAAACAAACTAACTGAGATCTAAAAATTTGCGAAACTATCATTTGGTGATTAACAGTCACTTCTCGAGCGCAAAAGGTTGAAGAATTTAAATATGAAAGGTTACGTTCGGTATCTCTTAATCCTGTTACTTTTATGCGTACGTTCACTGTTCAAATACGTACACGTGCTTTAGTGGAATTCATTCATCGTTCGGGTAATTAACAACTTTCAATTACACAGAAAAGTCCTGTTGATTCGCCACGTTTACCATATAATTAATTAAAGAGCAATATATTTATGGTTTCAACGGGCAAACAATGCTTTACGTAATTGATATGAATGAAAACGTGTGCAGTTAGTAACAACACTTTTAATCAAACATCCTCCAAAACTCGCTTCCTAAATTGAAGCCACGCTAATCACATTGGCCTTCATAACGTGGAAACCTCTTAATGTTAGAGCACATTAATAGTGTCGGTCGTAGTAAAACGCATTACGTGAATGACATCACGTTCTAGAACTGTTGTATGCAAATACGTCATTGACCACCATTAACCCCGTTATGTTTATAGATCGCGGCGGCTAATTTTTTTCGTTGCACGATACGCACGCAAACAGTGTCGCTGAACAAACGAAGTGTTGCAAATTTATTTCACTCGAGCTTAATCACAATAGCTCGCAATCGTCGCCGGCTACCACATGATTAGCCCTTCCATTAATTGCGAAAATTTACCGCACGGCAAATTAAAAGGAAAACAGAAAATGCGATCGTCGATAATTAAAATTGCAACTCGAGTTTAAATTGATCATTGCAGGAATAGAAATTTCTTTAAAAATTTTAAACATTTCGCGAAATAATTTAACTCTAAAACAAAAACGTTTGGTAACAATTGCAATTCTCGTTCAATCTGTTTATCTAATGATCTATACATATAAAAAGACATGTCTTGACTGACTGATTGATTCATCATCGCAAATTTGGGCAACGGATTCCTTTTATGTCGTACGCATCCTCTAAGAAAGAATTTTTTGATATTCCACCCCTAAGGGAATTAAATAGGGGTTGAAAGGTTGTTTGAAAATCCGCCGATTTTGAAGCAGGGCATTATAAAAACTGGTATTTAACTGCTTGGTTAGATAAATAATTACCTAATTCAACGTTTTTGGAAAATCAACTTCAAGGGGGTGAAATAAGTGATGAAAGTTTGTTTGAAAATCCGTTAATTTTGAAGCAAACGCTATAAAAATTAGTAAGAATTTAACTTCCTGGTTAAAATTAAAGTTAAGGGCTTGTAAAATTAGATATCTCTTGAAAATGGTTAAAATAGAAATCAAAGTATTTTTGCGCGAGCAAAGCAGCGGGTTTTTCATAAAACTCTGATGTATTACAGAATTTTGATTTTAGTATACTAACAGCTAGTATTATATATTTTTACTTTCGACTTCACCGTTGAAACTTTACCAGTAAGAATTATATGCGATTATTTAAATTTCTACACATTTATGGGAAATTGAAATATATAAAAAAGTACACATGCGAATATGTACACATCCATCAAACGTCTCAAGTAAAGTATACTTACTTTATAATATTTCGACAACATTAATTAAATCTTTTGTTTGGTTCAGTCTCTTTAATCGTTCACGAAGTTCCGCTAATTGTTCATTAACGAAACATATTTGTTACAAGCATTACAATTGCTCCAGTATTCGACGGCCGTTAAATTACAAACGTTTGCGTTTTAAGGTTAACACCATAATGAACGGCAAAGAATAGAATCGGTGATGGTTAATTGGTCGCGTGTGTAATAAGCAATTTCAGCCGTGACGTCACACAAATATTTATGCGGTCGCGACACAATGAAGCGCGCACCTATTTACGGTCTGCTGGATTGTAAATTTGAGAAAAGCGCGGCTACACGCGATGGAATGGAGTGAACGCGTGATAGAATGTTAATCAGGGTGCACGGGCACACGTCACTTGGCCGTCATCGCTAATTCATGTACCAATTATTTAGAAAGAAGCAACGCCTGCCAGTGATATCACGATCTGATCTCATTCGTTGCAAATGCACGAGCCGCATCTAATAATTACACGACAGAAAATATTTGTTGGCGTTAAATTGTTGTGAATTTTACAGGATAATGAATTTTCAGTACACCACTAAGTACAATCGGTTGAAGCATCCAAATTTGTCGAATTAATCGATAAAAGAGTTATATCAGAGGTTCATTCTAATACAAATAGGTAATTTGTAATTCTGTGAAACGAACATAGTAATGTTCGCTGGTAAGCTACCAATTGCGAATTGTTTTTATCGTTTACGCACATTCATTCGGAAAAGCTGTACCACGAATAATTTTTAATCTACAGTAACAAATATTTTTAGAAAAATAAACATTTTTTATTCATGCTGTCTAATTAATAATATGAATCGTTGTCGTAATTTATTTCTTCCTGTACGCTATAGGATCGCGTTTACCTGTTGAATAAACGAATGAAACAAATAAATGAGATGATATTGTTGTAGCTGCAAATTATGAAGTATTTATATCGTTTACGAATTTCCACCCAGAGAAGTTCCGACATAAATAATTTTCAATTCAATCAGAAAGATGTTTCAATGGAAATAAACATTGTTAGCTTGTAACTAAGAATTATTTCTTTTTTATCTTATCACAAGCATCCATTCAAAGAGGTTTCAAATAACGCTCATCATCGAATGGTTTTTCCAACGAAGAAATCACGAGATTACCGATCTATCTCACGATCTTATCGTTACGTAATGAATAATATCGTTCGACATTTAAGCATTCTTATTACTTAATCAGCCAACTTGTGGAGAACATTATAGCCAGAACGAATGCGTTATTTATACATTCGCGTTTATCTGAAATTGTTACTCTGCCTCGCCGATAGACGAAGTTTACGTCGCAAGACGGATCGGCAATTGTCCGGACCGGCCATTAAAGCGCACGGACGATATTAGTTTCACCGCGCGAAGGCTGCCGCGAGTGACATCACAGTCTAAAATTATTTATTAACAATTGCGTCGTTTACCGTTACCTCATATCTTCAGTTACTTAATTGTTGTTTATTTGAGGCCGTTTCCATTGATATCGCGCGCGCACGTCATACAATCAAACGTAACTCGTTTCTTTTCTCGTTCGCGCGATTATAAATTGAGTTCGTTTACCCAGAACAATAATTTAACTTGAAGATGCAAAAAGCTCGAACGAAAAATTTCAATATTAATTTCAAAGTAACAAAAGTGTCGTTTTATAAACATCGTTTCAAAGTAAAAGTACACGAAATAGAGGGTAGTAAACTAATACGGGAGTATATATGCTAAAAACAAACGATACGTTCTGAGTACAGCGCATCTAAGGAAAGGAAAGCAAAACAGGAAGTGTTCAAATGTGTATACGTCATATGTTACGGAACTGAATAAATAGTAAATGGATTATATTATTTTCAGATCTAAAAACGAAACATTGTGTTTGTCGGTGACAATTTTTTAAAATAATATTACAATAATATTTCGAACAAGGGAATAGATTAAGCTACAAATGTTGAGTACCCGCCTAATGTAAATATCTATCTCTTATTTGATTTAACCCTTTGCACTCGAGAGGCAAACTGTCAGTCACCAAATAATGACGATTTCGCAGATTTTCAAATCCAATGGAATAAATAGTCGTAAAAGTAAATTTTAATACATTGTTCAACTAAATCAAATGAAGTTCAATATGAGTGAATCTTAACAAATATCTTGCAATTGAAAATCTTTGAAATTAGCATCACTGGTCGACTAAGAATCGCCTCTTGAGAGCAAATAATTAATTGTATTACAATTTAATATTATTTCCACGGTTATCCTCAGCTTCTCTCCAAAAACACACATGTCGGTCAATCATGAGTGGATCTTAACAAATATCTTGCAATTGAAAATCTTAGAAATTGGCATCATTGGACGACTAAGAGTCGCCACTCCAGCGCAAATGATCGATTGTATTACAAGTTAACCCTTTCGACTCGAATTTAATATGACCATGAATCACCGCCAACTCGGAATTTATTTTTTTTATTCAATCAAAACAAAAATTTTCCAATACGTTATTAGCATACTTAGCTGTAACATTTGATGAGTATAATTAAAAAAAAAAAATGAAAATTCCACAAAATATTTATTTATACACAATACGCTGAGATATACGAGCGCAAAGGGTTAATATTATTTCCACGGTCATCCTAAATTTTCCTCCGAAAAATACAGGCGTCAGGTCGATCACGTCGACCGCACGATACGAAGACTCGTAAACTACCAGTGACATCACGCCGCCGATTTATTTATTACGAACGTGAATGAAACAGTTCAGCGTTACAATCGAAGATAATGTAGAAGCTCTCCGGAGGAGAATAAACGGTCTGTTTACGACTGTACCGATAACCCGTTCGTGAACGCGCTCGCACGCGTTTACCTACCCCCTTTGTCCGTCGATGCTCGTTCGGCGGCCGTTGCGGTTCCTGGTAAGCGAACGGAAAAAGAAGGACTCCAAAATTAATGAACCGTGCGTCGAGTTTATCGCCACGAGCCGCTGGCATGCCGGGAGAGGATCGTAAACGCACGCTCCGGACCCGATACGGTGACGACTTTCAGCGTTTCATGGAAACTCGAACGATAGTGCGCTAATAATAACGCCGACGCCACTGCGCTAATAATTTCGAGGGTTGAGATCGATCGTAGACTTGCAGACAGTTCACGATGTTGAGTAATTAACCGTTTCGTTACAGTGACCTCAAAAGGGGAAAAACGTTTTTATGTTTGTTAGAATTTGAAATAGAATTTACTTAGGTTCCACATCCAAAATGTTGGACTTTCCATTGAATTGTTACGGCTTAACACGAATACACTACCGACTAAAATCTTGGGACTACATGACAGTAATTATCAGCGCAATTTACTTAGATTCCACATCCAAAGGGTTGGACTTTCCATTGAATTGCTACGGCTTAACACGAATACACTACCGACTAAACACTTGAAACCACGTTACAGTAATAATTGTCAGTGCAATTTACGTAGGTTCCACATCCAAAATATTGAACTTTCCATTGAATTATTACGACCTAACACGAATACTCTACTTACTAAACACTTGGGACCACGTTACAGTAATAATTATCAGTGCAAATTATTTAGGTTCCACATCCAAACTATTTGACTTTCCATTGAATCGCTACGGCTTAATACGAATACACTACCGACTAAAATCTTGGGACTACATTACAGTAATAACTATCAACGCAATTTACTTAGGTTCCACATCCAAAGTATTGGAGTTTCTATTGAATCGCTACGGTTTAACACGAATGCACTACCTACTAAACACTTGGGATCACATTACAATAATTATCAGCGCAATATACTTAGGTTCCACATCCAAAATATTGGACTCTCTATTAATTTGCTACGGCTTAACACGAATACACTACCTACTAAACACTTGGGATCACATTAAAATAATTATCAGCGCAATATACTTAGGTTCCACATCCAAAATATTGAACTCTCTATTAA
>JAOPTO010002233.1:176336-195884 GCA_033822845.1 Tetrapedia diversipes | reverse complement strand
TGCGCTAGAAACGCGGCACGACCGATTAGAATTGGATCGAAGCGTTTAGGGTTACACGGGAGTTCAATGCTAAGCATGGCGATGAACGAAGGATGCAACGTAATGTATTTATCGAGAATATCCGGGAACATCTGTTGCGAAACTTGCTTCGTTCCTCGAAGCGCACTGAACTTTATTACAGATTATTTAATTAATTAACCCTTCGTACTCTACAAGTGACCGTTAGTCGTTTAATGATGTCAACAATTTTCAAATTCGGAATATTTACTAAGATTCGTCTATATTAAACCTCATTTAGTTTAGTCAAGTGATATACTGAAATTTACATATATAACTATCATAACTATCATAAGTATTATCATAGTTGATTAATATACTACGAAAATAATCGTGAAAGAATTTAAATGTACAAAAAGTATAGAATTCTCACAAAAAAAGTAAAAGTATGCCAAATATTCAAATTAGGGAACACCTTAAATTATGTGTTAACCCTTTGCATTCGAGAGTGACTGCTATAATCGTCTAATGATATTAACTTCAACAATTTTCAAATTCGGAATATTTACTAAGATTCGTCTATATTAAACCTCATTTAGTTTAGTCAAGTGATATACTGAAATTTACATATATAACTATCATAACTATCATAAGTATTATCATAGTTGATTAATATACTACGAAAATAATCGTGAAAGAATTTAAATGTACAAAAAGTATAGAATTCTCACAAAAAAAGTAAAAGTATGCCAAATATTCAAATTAGGGAACACCTTAAATTATGTGTTAACCCTTTGCATTCGAGAGTGACTGCTATAATCGTCTAATGATATTAACTTCAACAATTTTCAAATTCGAAATATTTACTAAAATTCGTCTATATTAAACGTCATTTAGTTTAGTTAAGTAATATACTGAAATTTACATATATGACTATTCAACCTCTAAGATTGACTAACAAAGATATTAACTAAGGTCTGAAAATTCACGAAACTATCATTTGATGACTAACAGTCATCTTTCGAGCGCAAAGGGTTAATAATTGTCTGGTGAATCCAGTATTTTAGTTTTCTACGGTTCTTGTACAGATACAAATATTTAACCATTGATATATACATGAAAATTATTATTTCTTTTTCCTCTCAAAGGTGGTTATGCTTGCTTATTATGAATTTTAACCCTTTTAAGGAAATATCCTATATTTTGCGGGAGGTGATTATTGAAACAGTTGGAAATCAAAAATAAAGGAAACAGAGCAAATTAGCATCGTTTCCTTTTAACTTTGTTTAACGAGCTTTTAGTTTCTTGATAATTTATTGAATAATTCGAAGAACATTGAAAAGTAGTTATTGTATAAAAGTAATGAGAAACGGATGTTTTATTCGTATTTATATGTTTGTAATGTGATAATATGATTCATGAAACCAGTTGGAGTTCAAGTTTTAAAGAATTTCTGATAACCCACTGTTTTAAAATAAACGCAATCTTTTGTATAGATTTTTTAGCTTCACGCAGAAGGGATTTATAAAATAATTCATTAATCTTCCTTTGAAAATTATATAAAAACATACATATGCATGAAATTTTACTGTGAGAAGTAATACATGAATTTTTAACCAAATTTTCAATATTCAAATTTGTATATCGATTAACGAGTATATTTTAAGTGAAGCAAATTCATTTATTAATTAATAAAGATACAATGCTGTTGTGTTTTATTTACGATAGAAAAACATTTTAAAAGGACCTTTAAATACTATAAAGTCGTAAATATAATTTTATATCTTCTTTTTCGAATAAAAATAATGAATTTCTTTGATAAATCGTTTTCTCTTTTTAATGACATGGTATTAGATTTCTGAATAATAAATTCTTGGATAAAAATTATCATAAACAATTACGGACAAAGGAAAGCCTAGAGAACCTTTCTCTGTTGAATGCAACATGTGTGTTGACTTTAAAGATCGTAAATCAGTGACATCATTATAACTGAGAATGCTTCACCGTGTGTCATCGATTATTGACCACAATTTTTTCCTCGCTGTTCTGCATAATGAACCAGAAATAACCGCAACATCGTCATTATAACGGCATTAACGTTTATATATAGAAAATGAGCCATTTTTCTTCTATTTCTTGCACTAATAATATTTTTTATAACGTCAACACTATAAATATGAACATCTAGAGAGAAATTGATTTAATTTTGATTAATTTCAGAATATATGCAGTAATTTGAAGGGTTGTAAATTTTAAATTAAGAAATTATATTGAGCAATTAATGTAATAACTTTCCTCTAATATTTTAAATAGCATTTTGAAAACTCATTGTGTATCGAATAATTCAAGAATTTTTAAGAATGACCAATCTTAAGTAATACATTTATCATTTTAAACAATACATAAAAATGTATTATCATTTTAAACAATACAGGTAGAAATGTCTTCATTCGATATTTATATCGTTATTAAAAATATATATTTATATCAATGATCATAATCACATCAATGATCACTATTTCAATTTATTTTAAAGCATACCTTTACGTATCTGATAAAATTTTACCACTTCAATAATATTAAACACGTCAGTCGTAAATATGCTAATATCACTGTTATAAATTTTAAATACTACTGGAAAACATCCAGAATCATCGTAGCCCAATAAGCAAAATTAACGCTTTGCAACGTGATATTACAGATATAGTAAACGCCAAATTTCAAGCGAAAAGCGTGCACATGCATCGCGAAGAATGAGAAACAAGATTAAAGGGTTGCCACGTCTTTACGTAATTACTTCCTACTCGTGATAAAAGGCGAAAGAAAGAGGAGGGAAAAAGAAATATGAACATGGTGCTAAATAATAACGTTCGAGGTTATCGATAGTGAGATCGATGCCCGGAGGTTGGATTTGCTGCACGATTACTGATCGATTCAACTCGTACACGAACAAATCGGTAGACTCACGAGTAGCGATGGGAACGAGTTCAACCCGAACAAATCAATTCCAAACACAAAAGTTTCATTTTATGATGTTGGATCACTCTTAATATTATTACTCTTTATTATCAGCATAATAATTAGTATAATAAAAAAGAAAATACAAATATTAATATTTATAGTATTACTTTTTAGGAATGAGGTTTCGAGGATGTACTTGTGGGTATTTTGACATTTAAAGGAATCTGATCTCGTAAAAGTACTCGAATCTCAATAGATCGTACG
Source organism: Tetrapedia diversipes (assembly GCA_033822845.1). Lineage (NCBI taxonomy): Eukaryota > Metazoa > Arthropoda > Insecta > Hymenoptera > Apidae > Tetrapedia > Tetrapedia diversipes. Next base: position 192,662 of record JAOPTO010002233.1, on the reverse strand, counting down.
CTGCGATTTCGATCAGGTCCAATATTTATTTATTTATTTTATTTTTACGAGATTAACCGATTAAAGAATTACAAGGAAATTATTTCAATAAGGTATGAAAATATAATAGATGGTAACAGAGGAAAGTAAAAGTATACAAATGGAAGAGAAGTGTATAAAGATAAGAAAATTTTACAGAGAAGAGCGGTGTAGTAGCTGTGTTATAAAGTGATGAGAATATTGTTAACAATAGGCTGTTTAACTTTTGTTTAATGTACAGTAGAACCTCAGTCATCAAACTGATAAAAAGACAAATATGCTTCGATAATAGAATTTTCGGACAATAAAAAGACCACACCTTCTCATGCTAAACTTCATTTATTTGAATGGATAATAGGGAACGTTAACAGTTTATTGAAATATTTGTGTATTCTATATCTTGTTACAGTTAAGTTTCATGACTTTTAACAACCAAAAGCTATTATTGGATGACACTATGTTCAGATAATAGAATTTTTCGTTACAACAAGCGGTATTCGGATAAGGGAGGTTCTACTGTGCTCGTAAAAGTTTCGAATCTATCATACGTATTCAACGTTCAATTGTATCTAAAAGTACTCACTGCATTCCTCAAACTACTCTACTTAGAAAATATTTGTTCTACTATATGTATGGATTAAATACTATACTTCTTTGCACTCTTAAGTTTAGATTTTTACTGCACAATTTTGTTTCCTCCTCTTCGAAGTATTCATCAGGTTGTCCGAGATATGTACAGTCAGGTTCAAAAAGGTTACTCGCAGTGTGTTCGATCCCATCGCTACTCACGAGGCGGTTACACGTGTGTCGCACGCACACGTGGATTCTTTTATGGGGGTCAGCATTTCTGCCGGCGGACATGGTGTTCAGACATGTCGGACGGTCGATTATAACGATACACCGGCCACGGACCTCTTTCAACCTATTAGGAGCTTGAATAAAGCCATTTATGGGGCTTTAACTCTTCCTCACTTCGCTTTCTAATAATTCTACCTCGCGATGCGATCGAGAGACCGCACTTTTTATTTACGAACGCACTGCAGACTTTTATACGATTTTGAGACATTTAAATGTGACGAAAGTAGGTACAAAACGTCCTCTAAGTAACCTATACATAATAATAATAATAACATCAAAGAAATTCCTACAAAACCTAACAGCAATAGGATTACACCCACAACTATACACAGAAATACAAAAAGCAGTAATATTGAAAACCACAACAATAGTCAGAAAGGTCCTCCAATAGAAATAATGAACAGGCATCAACCCAAAAATATTCGTACAAAATTTACAAGTACTACAATTGTCAACATACATACATTCTTAACACAGCCACAATAGTAAGAAAATTCCCAAAATAAAAGCACCGGCAAGTACTTGATACAGCCCGTTCATGCTGGTCACAAACCAGAGAGAAAAATTATAATAATAATAATAATAATCTTCATTTGTCGGGCCAGTAGCCAATTTTTTGCAAAAGTATACATAATATTTAGAGGGCGTAATACATTTTTATTAGGGTTTCATTTCTTCGTTTTTGTTCACAAAAAGTTGAATTTGCATAAAAATTCGCAGTAAATAGGTAGTAAAATTTTATATTCGTCGATACATGCTACAGTTTTAATAGGCAATCACGAAATTGTGAAACATCTTTCTACTGTTTTGCCCGGAAGCAGCAAGTTCACATAATTATAATAATAGTGCAACTTTGAACTACAAACGCCTGTTGCCTCTGCCTGTGTACACGTGCCTGAAACTCGGTTAATGGGAATTACATAATATCTAAGTTGTGCGGAAATTAATTTCAAGACAGGAGTTCTCCCACCGTCGATTCAGCTCTAAACGTATCTTCGAAACTAATAAATATACAATAAAAATTACTTCGTTAACGTAACGTGCATCCCTTTATCGATTCCAAAAATGTTTCACAGATTTTTAGAATATTTACACGCAGATATTACATTAATGATCTGCTTTTCAACGAATTAAATTTAATTCTCTTGATCTATATATTAACTATTTAATACTTAAAGTATTGGATAGTTTGTAAAGTTTACCTCATTTTCTTGTAGGTAAAATGAAAAATTATAAACCGTTTAAAAAAGTAAAACCTTTCAGTTTTACCTAAAATATGGTAAAAAGTTAAAAAAAAGTAAAGATCTCCTTAAACGAAGGAACAATTATGCCAGGATTTATTTCTCTCGTTTATTCAGAAACTGTTATGAACTTTTCAAACAACCTAATATAAAATTTGTCGTTCGTTGCCTTTAAAAAAGTAAAACCTCTCAGTTTTACCTTAAATATGGTAAAAAGTTTTAAAAAAGTAGAGATCTTAAACAAAGAAATAATTATGCTACCATTTAATTCTCTCTCATTCGTTTAGAAATTGTTATGAACTTTTCGAACAACCTAATATAAAGTTAGTCGTTTGTTGCCTTTAAAAAAATAAAACCTCTCAATTTTACCTTAAGTATGGTAAAAAGTTAAAAAAAGTAAAGATCTTTTTAAACAAAGAAATAATTATGCTACCATTTAATTCTCTTTCATTCGTTTAGAAACTGTTATGAACTTTTCGAACAATCTAATATAAAATTAGTCGTTTGTTGCCTTTAAAATATCCAAATTACTGTACAGTCATTCGAAAAAGATTTGCCAACCTATTATTCGCGACATCTGGAGGACCTATAGAAAATGGAAACGAGTCTTCCTCGAAGGGAACGGAATCAAAGGGCGCGGCGTTATAAAAAGCAGCAGGGAAGCTGGGAGGGGAGGGACGGAGGAACGTGAAACGAGCTTCGGTATTTTATGCAACTCTACTGATCAATTTTTTATGCGCTCGATGGTTCCTCCGAGACAGCGGGGTCCGAGAAAGAGAGCAATAAAACATTGTGAAAATAAAAGAGAAACGAAAGAAATTGCAGAGAAAGGAGGACAAGAGAAGAACTTAAAACGTAATCCACGTTGCCCTGCACATGTGCGGCGAATTTGCATAACGATGACGCACCATGTCCTTTTGGTGCTTACGGGGCCCGGTTCAGTAGCATACGTATGCATACCTTCGTTCATAAGTAATTTGACGTAAATAGTATTCATAAAGTTGTAACTTCTATTTTCAAATAGTTTTGTAGTTTCACGTTAATAGAAGTAAAAGTAACTGATAAGTGCATGTATTTTTAGCGCTTTCTTATTATTTATTATGTTGCATTACAATATCTGCAATACTTTATAATATAAACGGTTTTGTTGTTATTAAATAATATTTTTTAATTCTTTACCCGATATTCCAGGGATATATTTTCAATTGAAACAAATATTTTACATATCGTATAATTGATGAAATTTTTGTTGTGTAATACTGAGTATTAATGTAACATTTTTTACAATAAAATTTTAATCCAGACAATTCAACAAAATTTTAATACCCAATTTTCTTTTTCGATAGTTTAACGGAGTTATTTCTTAATGAGTTTACCTAGTAAAGGAATAATTCGTGTTTGCTAAACACTAAATTTGATTAACAGCTTTTACGAGGGGATTTTTAGCAGATTTCCTTTCTCATCAACTTCTTCAGCAGCACAGCTCGAAATTCAATGCTTAGGTATGTGTTGAAAAAAGTGCAAACGTTAGAATTATGCAACCTGATTCAGTTGTTTGCACTATTTCTTACATCCTTGATAATCGTGCTTGAATAATATTTAGAAGATGCTTGTTTATTTTTCTATTCATAATCATTGATAGAAAATGCTTTTTTTACGCGAAGTATACTACTCACAAAATAAATACTAAAATAATTATTTAAAATATCATTGAAAGGACATGAAACGCCAATTTAATAAGTTAAAAATATGTTATATTGTTTCGTTATCTTACACTTTCAAAATTATATTTATTGTTCATACAGTACGATACAAGAAGCAGAAAGAAAAATTTATATGTGAAAATGAATTTGTTAATTTAGAGTTTTATGCTTCTACCTTGAATTTTAAGTAAAAGATAATTTAATAAGTAACATATTATAATAATATTCAGACTGACTAGTTTACTAATTTTTGAGAAATTGCCTAAAACTCCAGCATAACTCTCTCTCCTCCGATATTTCCAAAAAGAACATATTATAATAATACTCAGGATAATTAGTTCACAATTTTTGAAAAATCGCTTAAAACTCCATTATCACCCCCTCTCTTCCTATATTTATAAAAAACATATTACAATAATACTCAGGATAATTAGTTTACTAGTTTTTGAGAAATTGCCTAAGACTTCATCATCACTCTCTCTCCTCTGATATTTACAATAAACATATTATAATAATACTCAGGATAATTTGTTTACAATTTTTGAAAAATTGCCTAAAACTCCATCATCACCCTCTCTCCTTCGATATTTACAAAAAGACATAATATTATAATAATACTCAGGATAATTAGTTTACAATTTTTGAGAAACCGCCCAAGACTCCATCATCACCCTCTCTTCCGATATTTACAATAAACATATTATAATAATAATCAGGATAATTAGTTTACTAGTTTTTGTGAAATTGCCTAAACTTCCATCATCACCCTCTCCCTTCCTATATTTACAAAAAACATATTACAATAATACTCAGGATGATTAGTTTACAATTTTTGAGAAATTGCCTAAAACTACATCATCACCCTCTCCCTTCCTATATTTAAAAAGAAACGAATAACTTTCCGTATCGATCACATCTTCCATAACAATACGCATCCGCATGAAACCCGTAATACCTTTCAACCCTTTTCACCAGCCATCCCTCGCGTGCAACCAAGGATGATCTTCTTATTCAATTTTAATCAGCGAGGTCCGTTGAGTCACGATCACGAATGTTCAGAGGGGCGAGGAACGGGAGACGGGGCAGGAACGAAATTTCACGGAGCGAAAGGTGAAAGAAAAAACGAGACGAAAAGGAAGAAGGAGCGCGAGAGGAAAAGGTCGCGGAGACACGAAAGGGGAGAGAAGTTAACGCGCGCGCGTAACGAGGATGATCGAGGCGCAAGCAAAAGAACAAACTTGACGCCACGGCTATATACACCCCCGTCCAAAAGTATTACCCTCCAACTGGTGAGATCCATTTTTGCTAATGGCGACGTGACGTCAATCTGACGTACCTTTGATTTTATTGTTCGAAAATATGTTTCCAAAACGTAATTACAATTTTCCCAATAGGAAACAAACGAATCCATTAACTTATTCGATTTACTTATTCGATCCTGGTGAAATGTAATAAATGAAAGAATTAACTGTACGAATACCGAATATATTCACATGTTTCTGCAAAATTCAACGAATACCAAAACTATAAAAAGGCAGTATAATTGAGTCTATGAAATGACTAATTAAAAGAAAATAATCAAATGACTTACAATTTTCTTTGTTTTAATTGGCGAAGAGATAATATAAGAGAATTAGTTCTAAGAATGACACAATCTGAATCAATTATCAGTTACATCCATGCGAAACCAAACAGTTATTAAAGGGGATGTACTTGTACCAGGTTGCAACGAGGCAGAAATGAAGAACGAGGAACAGACTTGTGAGGTAACAGTAAAAACGACGATAAAAGAAAAAATTTATAACGCAGCGTGAACGAAAGAAAGTGGAAAAGGAAGAGCAAAAGTGTAAATTCACTGTGGTGCAGCTCTGCTTACGTAACCAAGCGGAAGGTGTGCGGCGCATTTATCGAACGGCGGGCAATTCAATCGGCCCAGTAATTAGCCGATCTTTTACGCGTCGCTTTATAAGTGCCATCTTTCGACCCTGCACTTTTGGACGATGACTCTCGCCCAGGGGCCAAAGGGGCGACGAGGCGCTGCTCGGGGAGGGGGCTGGCAAAGGGTGCCGTTCGGAGATCGATGTAACGAAGGAGGAAAAAAAAGGGAACGAAGCGGCGAAGCAGTCGAGAAAAGAGAACAAGAAGTCGGGGAGACGAGAGACCTGAAAGAGAAACGAGGAGACGAGCCACGGTGTGCACGTACACTCTCGTTCATAATTCATGGAACTCTCGACGAACTTAACCCTTTCGAAGTGGTACCGTTACCATTTTAACTGCTTCCCAGTGCAACGGTCATTGCGTTATTTCTTCTTTTTAATTAAATTTGATAGAAGTTAACGCACACGAATTTAGGTACAACGTGTAATAACTTATTATTCGGTCAACTCTTTGATATAGAATGACGTCTGGGAGATATCATTCATTTCGTTTGCCATTATAGACTTTGACGTTTGGGGGACGTCGAGATATTTTGAAATGTTTCATACTTTGAAGAACTACTAACTTATTATTATGTAGTGTTAGTTAATTATTGTCCATTAACATTATATATCAACCTGGTTAAGTGTTATACAGCAATGCAAATTTCAAAATAAAATTTTCCGTTTTTAAGCTTGCACATGACTGTTCGATTGAACCAAATTAAATGGCATTTTTCAGACGCATCAAATTCCGTTTTATTTGTATGTCAAGGGTTTAAATATCTTCGTTAGTCAATCTCAGAGGTTAAATAGTCATATATGTAAATTTCAGTATATCACTTGACTAAACTGAATGACGTTTTGTATAGGCGAAACTTAGTAAATATTTCGAATTTGAAAATTTTTGAAGTTAATATTATTAGTCGATTATAACAATCACCTCCCGAGTGCAAAGGGTTAAAAAATAATTTAAGGCATTCCTTAATTTGAATATTTGTCGTACTTTTACTTTTTTATGGGATTTCTATACTTTTTGTACATTTAAATTCTTTAACGATTATTTTCGTAGTATATTGAGCAACTCATTTGAATTTCGTCAATCTGTAGTCTGCGTTATGATAGTCATATATGTAAATTTCAGTATATCACTTAACTAAACTAAATTATGTTTAATATAGAGAATTTTTAGTAAATATTTCGAATTTGAACATTTTCGAAGTTATTATCATTAGACGACTAGCGATCATCTCTCGAGTACAAAGGGTTAATAGGCTCCCGGTCGTTAAAGCGTTAATAACGGTATATCCCTAAGTGATGATATTCAGTTTCTATGAAACTTTGATATACCTTGTGTCTCAGAAAATATTGGACACCAATTTTTATTCGTTTACTTTATAATTCAATCTTTTAGGGATGTTCTATGATATTTTCTCGAGAATTCATAAGTGTCTAGAAACTTATAGCCGAGAGTGTATAATACACACATCGGCACAGTGTCTGGCCACGATTCCGCTCGACCAGCGTCATCCGGCCGGAGCCGAGGACGCTTAATATTACTGCACATTATGCAGATTCCGAACGCCGTGCCTCCTCTTCGCTCTCTCTTCTCGCGACGTTTCAGCCCGTTTCACCCCCTACCTGGCTGCTTCGGTATCTCGCAACGTACACTGGCGAACAGCCGATCGTGGACCACTTCGCGCGCTGAATCAATTATACAGGGTGATTCTTTCGCTGGTTTATTCGCAATCGCGACACTACACGCGTGTACACTATCGAACAGCAGTACACGTTTCATGAAACGGAGAAATTAAAAAAAAAAAGAAAAATCGAGTTACGTTGGAAACGTGATCCAATCAGAAGTTTGTCAAAACCCGGAGAATCGTTGTTAACGATCAGGATATTAATTTCGAGGTGATAGAAAAAGTGGGGAAGGTTTCAATGTGCATATGTATAGATTAGGAAGTGGTTACAAACTTTTAGTTGGTAACGTATAGGTACATACACAGCCATCTTTACTATGGATAGCTTAGAACACTTGGGACACAAAACTTATTGTGCTGTACCTAAGCACAGGCTAGGACATTTATTGCTTCTTTTGTTTTTTCTTCCTTTTTTGCTCGTGGAGAAGTATCTTTAAGTAAATATCTAAGTCACTAAAGTAGTTCTTATTGTAATAGGTGTTTTTTAACCGCAAATGACGCATCGTCCTTGAAATATGCCTTTCGGAGGACCCTGTATATACACAGCCATCTTTACTACGGATAACTTAGAAAACTTGTGACACAAAACTTATCATGCTGTACCCAAGCCAAGAAATTTATTTTCTTTTTTTTGTTTTTTCTCCTTTTTTTTCGTGGAGAATCCTTAAGCAAATATCTAAGCATCTATTTTCACAGCCATCTTTACTACGAATAACTTAGAAAACTTGTGACATAAACTTATCGTATTGTACCCAAGCACAGCCCAGGATATTTATTTATTTTTTGTTTTTTCTCCTTTTTTTCGTGGAGAGTCCTTAAGCAAATATTGAAGCAACTATTTACATCCCCTTAAGAGGACCCTATTATGTTACTTGAATCCCCGTTAGAAGAGTGTTCTGCAGGAGGATACGTTGAGAGAGAGAGGAATTCCAGAATCCCATGGGTGCTAATTCTGGTCCTTTTTCTTAGCTCGATCGTTTCGTTCGGTCTCCTGCTAGTAGAAAACCTTCGACCAGTCAAAGGATACAAGAATTCGCGGAACAGTGACGAATTTTTATTATTCACGATTAATTTCTCGAGGTTTTCAACTCTCACGGAATCGTATGCTTTTCAGAAGGAATCTGATTTCGCGTTGTTTGTCATTTTCCAGGGTAACACACGCGTTTCGTTTCATCGTCATTGCGATCGTGCACATTTCCTAACTTTACGTTTCCAAAAATGAGAATATCGTAGAACGTTTAAATTTATATCTTTCAAGGAAATTTCGAACTCCATCGACGAAATTACGCGAGTGACGGAGTCACTTTGGGAACAGGGAAGTTAATATTTAATAACATTCTGTTATCTGATGTTCACCATCTGCAAATTATGCTTGAAATAGATTGAAATCGCGGCTGGGTCGCGTAAATAATTGTACGCGAGTGAAAACGTGTAATTTCGATGTCATTTTTAACGCTTTAATTACGATTAAGGGAAAATGAACGCTTGTACGAGATTTCCCTTTGACAGAGACGCCGACACCGTTAACGTCGATTTAATATATTTAATTGCCGATAAAAATTTCGTTCGTAGTCCCGGCCATAAATGGGTTAATGTTGATGAACTTCGCTGAGAAAGTTTGGCGAGTCGGCACCACGCTGATACCGGTCAGAGGCTGAATTGGACCGGTTTCGGCCAATCTGGACTGAAAATCGGATTGCATAAAGTGGCAGGCCACGACGTCTGCCTCGAAGTATCACAGTTAACCGTGCATATAAAAGTTTCTGATTTTTTTTTTTTTCTTTTTACTCGTACCACACCTCAAAGGAGCACCACGAGAGTTTAATGTCACGTGTATTTCGCAATGCGAGACCGGCTGCAGCTCGAATAATTCTTCTTCTGATAAATTATTGCTCACTGGCGCATCCAATTTTTGTTTCATGATATCATACGATGACTTCTTTTCAACCGAGATTAATTTAACATCACTGTATGTACGAATTTAACGTTGACGATATACATAGTCAGTCGATACTTCAATTTTAAACATGTTTGCTACCATTAATTAGTCTCTAGATAATTAATTAATCTCTAATTTAATGAAAATAATTATGTTAGTATATTGAAATTTTGCAAATATCATATGAAAGTAGCTGAATTTTTAATAACGAGAAAATATGTTTGAGCATAATGTTCAAGGATATGTTTGTTATCTATGTAAATAAATTAATAAATCTAGTATTAATTTATGCATGTATTCTTACAAGATATAATCACTCTACTTTCTTCCTTTGTTGATTATCTTAAGAACAGTGAAAACTTTCACACAAGACCTGTATTTTCACCAAGGTACAAATTTCGCAACTCAAATTCCTACAATAATTTTTAAACATTTTAAGAAACTATTAAAATTATATAACAAAAAGTATCACACTCCATTCATTGATTTCTAAATAGACAAATTTTGAAAAAGGGCACTGACAAACTAAAAATTAATCCTTAATTAATCATTATATGAACGCCAGAATAAACGTACAGTAATATGCAAATACTTTTTCCAGTCCCGCACGTAACCAAATAATTACTGTACAGTCTTTAATTAACTAACAACTTCTCACGGAAGATTAATTAGCCCGCCGAGACGGTGACTTTCGATTAAAGAACGAGTCTGGGAGACTATTTATCGATCGGTCGAAATGGCAAATAAATTCCACTCAGGGAAACTCATCGACGAGAAGAGAAGTTGGTCATTGTTATCGCGACCCAGCCTCTTAAGAAAGTGTCACGCTTCGCTTTCCACCGGAGGCAACACGCGACGAATCGGGTCTCTTTATCGGCGCGAGCCCCTCCAGCGGAGAACAATCGGTCGCGAACGACTTTATTATCGTTCCTGGGATTTTCTGCTTACAACGTAAAGGGCGATGTTACCGATCGTTTCGCGAGTATTAACACTTGGCCAACCGAACGGAGAAGTGTTCAATTTTTTTCTCGAGAAAGCGCTGTCACTGGTTCTATTTACTTTTGTTATTAGTTGGTCTTGAACTAGTGTTCAATTTATTAAAAATTGTGCTTTGGAAAAGCAGAAAATGCATTTGATGAACTGTGAACAACACTAGTTCAAGGCTAACTAATAACAAAAATAAATAGAATCAGTGGCAGAGAAAAGAATGTGGAGATCTCCCATTTTTTCCTCGACAAAGCGCTGTCACTGGTTCTATTTACTTTTTTTATTAGTTGGTCTTGAACTATTGTTGAATTTATTAAAAATTGTACTTTGGAATAGCAGAAAATGCAACTGACGAACTTTGAACAACACTAGTTCAAGGTTAACTAATAACAAAAATAAATAGAATCAATGACAGAGGGAAGAATGGGGAGATCTCCCATTTTTTCCTCGAGAAAGCACTGTCACTGGTTCTATTTACATTTTTTATTAGTTGGTCTTGAACTATTGTTGAATTTATTAAAAATTGTACTTTGGAATAGCAGAAAATGCAACTGACGAACTTTGAACAACACTAGTTCAAGGTTAACTAATAACAAAAAAAAATAGAATCAATGACAGAGGGAAGAATGGGGAGATCTCCCATTTTTTCCTCGAGAAAGCGCTGTCACTGGTTCTATTTACTTTTTTTATTAGTTGGTCTTGAACTATTGTTGAATTTATTAAAAATTGTACTTTGGAATAGCAGAAAATGCAATTGATGAACTTTGAACAACACTAGTTCAAGGCTAACTAATAACAAAAGTAAATATAATAGATTCAATGGCAGAGGAAAGAATGGAGAGATCTCCCATTTTTTCCTCGACAAAGCGCTGTCACTGGTTCTATTTACTTTTGTTATTAGTTAGTCTTGAACCAGTGTTAAATTTATTAAAAATTGTGCTTTGGAAAAGCAGAAAATGCATTTAATGAACTGTGAACAATACTAGTTCAAGACCAACTAATAACAGAAGCAAATGTAACCAATGGCAGCGCTTTGTTAAAGAAAAAATGGGAGATTTCCCCGTTCGGTCGGCTGTGTTAAGAATTAACCCTTTACACTCGAAAGATGATTGTTGGTCATCTAATAATATTCAGTCCTCCTCTCCTGTCCAAGGTATCCAGAATTTTTAATAATAATTTTGATTCTAATCTTATTCTACTTTTCTTCGTTGACATCAGTCCCCCTTTCCTACCCATTGGTGTCCAGAAAGGGCTTAATGAATGGCATTCTATGAGTCGGTTCGCCTCGCAGATGCCTTGAACAATTATCCGCTAACACGCGCGTAAGTCGACCCGCGCTTCCTCGTTTCTCGCGAACCGGTGTTATTCAACGGAACACTGGAAATAATTTCTACTGCTCGCTCAGATCCGCTCGATTTCGTGTAATCAGACCCGTGTTTCGAACAGCCAGTCTGGCCTCTGCTCTGTAATGCGCCAACGTCATGCTGAATTTTTAGACTCGAATTTAACGACCGGCTACGCAAAGCGAAAAACGTCTAAGACTCGCTTACCTAGGACATTTCTGGGGTTCTTTGGTTTACGGTGATCGCGAGAAATCGATTTGAGTGAAATTCGTCTCGCGGAATTGTAAGAAGAAAAAGAATTGGCCAGGGAATCGAACCTTTTGTTGGGCTCCACAATGAACATGAAATAACACTTTTAACACTAGAACTACCAGAACAGTCAGAATGACCAATTCATGATTATTCATAGCAACTTTGTAAATCTACTATGGTAAAACATCCAAAATTTATTGTGATTTTCTGCAAAAGATAAAACAATGATTTGTTTCCTATGTAAATTTCAATTTCATTTCTTCCATCAAATAAGTACACTTTAATTGTCGGTAGTTCTAATGTCAAGAATAAGTTAAGAATAGTTTATTCGTGGCAAGGTTGTACAGAAAATTGTTCTTTCGTTTTCATTCGCATTTACATATATTTATTTCTGTGTGGAGGGTGGTGTAGGAAGGGTCAGGGAAGAGGTAGAAAGGACTAGGACTTTAATGACGATAAAGGTCGGCTGACCAAGGGATAAGGGATAAGGAATGATGCAGTTCACTGACTATTGGTAATTGTTGCAGGTTATTTATTAATACAGCAGGGCCTCCCATATATGAGCTAATAAGAAGGCAAAAGTATTTGAATAAAAGATTTTTCGAATAACAGAACAGGTACTTTTTCTTGTACTAAACTCCAGTTATTTAAATGAATATTAAAAAGGTTAAATTTGTTTAAATATTTATGTATCCCATATCTCTTTCATTGTGAAATTCTACAATTTTTTAAGATAAAGAACTATTATCAGAGACAAAAGTATCTGAATGAAAGAATTTTCGAATAACAGAACAGATTCTTTTTCTTGTATTAAACTCCAGTTATTTAAATGGATATTGAAAGGGTTAACACTTTGTTAAAATATCTATGTATTCCATATCTCTTTCATTCCAAAACATTCTACAATTTTTTAAGATAAAGAACTATTATCAGATAACACACTGTTCGGATAGTAGAAAATTTGTGTTGTTAATAGGTATTCGTATAAGAGGGATTCCATTCTATTGGAAACGAGTTAGCATCCAATACTTTCGCTTTCCAGGAAACTGCTTTGACCAGACCGTTAACTGTTCTTCACCTTACAATTTTCCAAATTGTTTTGCACGACACGCTACTCCCGTGTGCCGTGAGTCGTTTGTGATTGGATACATGGCCGGAGGCGGCCATATTGTCGGAACGGCCGAACTATAGGCATTCAGCGTCTGTTTATGTTTTGGTTCTATAGAAAAGGGGAAGAACACTTGCAGGTCGGGTCTGGATAGCTTAATGGTTAAAATAGTAGCACGGAAAGCGAAAAATTCGAATAGGCAATCCAATCGGCTGATGTTTCTTCTCCTTATAGAATCTTAAATCGATGTCCAGTGATACAATTTGCTATTAAAACTACTATGAATTACGTACATATATATAATTAATTTCTTAGCATTACCAAGGAAGAGGGAAGAGGGTACTTTATGCTCACCAAGCTTAACGATGTGTTTTGAAAATAATTTTCATTAATTGTACGTATTCAGTTATAATTATAAATATTCATTAATTATACAGAATTACTTATTTGTAATAAATTTCTTTATTTTACCTTTTACTCTCAAATGAAATAAAATACTCATGTTAAAATTAAAGATATTTGTTGTAAATAAGCAATTCAGTTCTATAATGTTATTTAATAAAAATTCATAATAATCTCTATCTAAATGCGAGCTAAATATCAATACTTCTCAGCAAATCCTGAAAATTTTCAATTTACAAAAAGATTTACAATGCATTTGCATTTTGAAGCTGTAACAGTATCACAGCAAAGCACGTTCATTGGTTTGCCATAAAAATTGCAAATATGGAATTCATTTTATTTCCGACTACATAATCGCGCGTTTAACTAGGAACAAGAACCCCATAACACAATGAGCCGATAAGAACGATAGCACCATACTCTCACCGTGAACGCCCACGTTACCTGGCAGCGTAGAACTTGTTTAACAATACTTTAATTTCACGTCGCCGGTGCACAGCCATTGTTACCGAGCATTTATCGAACGAACGTTCAACATCGCAATCGTAATCGACTGAAAGGAAGCCAGTTCGACGAACAGAGAAAATTAAAGTGGCACGTTAACCCTTTAACGCGGGTAATGTTGAATAGAAGTTTCAGAAAAAAAAAACAAATTTAAAATTAAACGGGTACCGTATACGCAAAAATAATAACTTGTCCTTCCATTGGCCCGTTAAGGACCAATTGCAAATTCTTCTAGACCAATTTAGGTTACACTATGACAGAAAATTAAGAATATTACAACTTTTAACTGAGGGTTACTTTTTAATTTCCATATTAAGATTAAAATTATTTAAATTACAAAATATAACATTTTATTTTCGTACCTTTTTCAATTGCTGTTTTTCAATTTCTTTGTCCCATCACATGTGTCGTGTCGTAACAAAACGTAAGAAGCATAGCAATTCAGTTCACAGAGCTTCTGCGCGATGATTTAAGTGAAAAAGAGACTGTTTAGAAGGTTTTATAGTAAATGTGACATCATAGATCCAGGAACCTGAACGGTTACATAAATATTTGGAGCTGCGGGTCTCGTAAACGTCCGCCATACGACGAAAACTGGTGTAGCATATGCTGGAACTTACTCTTCGCGATTAGGTTTACGCTGTCTCTTCAAAAGTTCTAGATCCCGGGAAACGTCGGAAAAATATTTTATTGCCCCTTTTACTCGCCTGCTAAGTATAACCATATAACATTAATGCGAGTCTGGAGAAAAAGTGTTTTAAGTAGCTTAATTTGTAAATTAAAGAACCGTATGCGCTCCTCTGTTCCTCTAAATATTACTCTAAAATTGTTAACATTAAATACCATAGTATTATGGTGTTACTAGCTGTTGCGAGCGTTTTTTTTTTTATAGTGCTTGTTTCAAAATCGACGAACTTTCAAACTTTCATCCTTTGTTTTACACTCTTGAGGGTTGATTTTCCAAAAACGTTGAAACACGTATTCCTTTATTTCTAACCAAAAAGCTAAATACCAGTTTTCATAGTGTTTACTTCAACATCGGCGGATTTTCAAACTAAATTTTATCCCTTATTTTACCCCGTTGGTTGATTTTCCAAAAACGTTGAAACACGTATTCCTTTATTTCTAACCAAAAAGCTAAATACCAGTTTTCATAGTGTTTACTTCAACATCAGCAGATTTTCAAACAAACTTTTATCCCTTATTTTATCCCCTTGGAGGTGGAATAACAAAAAATCCTTCCTTGGTGATTGCCTACGTCATAAAAGGGGCCTATTGTCCAAATTTCATGTTTCTAGCTCCAATAATTTAAACTCTGCGATGACGAATCAGTCAGTCAGTCAAGACATGTCTTTTTATATGTATGGATTATTCAGTTATCGATGTACAGGTAATATTTAAACAAAAAGTGTCATTAATAAATTTACATTACATGAAATAGAACAGATTTTGTGAATCAATTTAAAGTTTAGAGCTTGCGCTCTCTTTAAACGACTAACAAACTGAATTTTGAAGCAATTAACGAGGGAACGTTTAACCAACAATGGTGCCGCTAAAATTTGTACTAGCTATTACGAAATGGATGCTCAGGAAACAACAGAGGCAGGATAATCACCGTTGCTGACACATCACGCTGAATGTTTAAACAACGGTTCCATTGACGTGGATACATGTTCATAGCACATAAGCTTGTCGACAAGAACAGTCTTCTTGGCTTAAGTGCTGCACTTCGTTCACGATGTAGATTACGAGTTACAACGCGTATATAACATGGCACTCTCCTGTCTCGTCTAACACTAGGTTCACGGGACTCGTCAATTTGACGGATTTCGGACCCTATGAACAAAATTTGCAAAAACGATTACTATTATTCCCAATAATTTTTGTTGACATTTATCAATGGACTGATACGAATATACCCTAATCTATTTCCCTCTCTGCTCCAGAATTTCAATTTCCGTATGATGTATACCTATCTCTTAGAATACATATAATAAAAATAGATGCATAAGAAATATCCGTAAATGAGTAAAATTTGTAAAAATACTTATTATTATTACCAATAATTATCGTTGACTTTGATTGATGGTCTGATACGAATATACCCTACACTATTTCTCCCTCAGCTCTGGAGTTTCAAATTCCGTATGATGTATACCTATTTCTTAATAATTATATATTAGAAATAGATATACGAGAAACTTTCGTAAATGAGTAAAATTTGGGAATACAATTACTATTATTCCCAATAATTTTTGTTGACATTTATTTATTTCTCTCTCAACTCTGGAGTTTCACATTCTGTATGTTGTATACCTATCTCTCAGGATATATATATATTAAAAATAGATG
>JAOPTO010002233.1:47901-174359 GCA_033822845.1 Tetrapedia diversipes | reverse complement strand
TTATAATTATAATTTCAATTTTCTTAATTTTGTCATCAACTGAAAACTGTCAGATGAGCTAAAATATAATATTCAGTACTCAAGTCAAATTTTGAGTTCACAATTATAATCTCAATTTTCGTAATTTTGTCATCAACTGAAAGCTGTTAGATGAACTAAAATATAATATTCAGTACTCAAGTTAAATTTTGAGTTTACAATTATAATCTTAATTTTCGTAATTTTGTCATCAACTGAAAGCTCTTAGATGAGCTAAAATATAATATTCAGTACTCAAGTTAAATTTTGAGTTTACAATTATAATCTCAATTTTCGTAATTTTGTCACCAACTGAATAATAATTTCTCTCTTAAAATCTGTTAAATTTCGTCTCTTCTTTTAAAAAGCGTTTCTTTCATTCATAATGTTGTCGCAGAATTAAAAGATTCGGCAGAGCTGACACTCGCGATATAGATTCTCTAAAGTTCATCGCGATCGAACTTCGCGAAACAGAGCAGAACGCGATTCGCGATAGATCGTGCTCGCGCGTAATCGCGAAATTATGTCATACGCGAACGCGAACCCCGTCCAAGTCGGGACGTTACGTCATGCCGATCGCTGAGAACAAGCAGACGCGATATTACATATTTGGAAGATCATTTCACGATGAGGTCATCGCATAAAAATGAGCACCGCGATGGATAAGATGGCTGGAGAGGTCGAAATTCGCGAACAATTCCAGTCTCGAATTAAGTAGGACCCTCGTGCCCAGTCATTTTGCATACGCTTCGTCTGTTTGCTTTCTCAAAAATCGGTTCTTATCTTTTTCATTGAAAACGGTACGTATAGGGAGTAATATTAAGCATTAAAATCGAATTCACTGGAAATTGTGAAGCATAAAAATTGTGAAAGGTGATAAATGGATAAATTTATTTAGTGGAGTGAGATGATAGGGCTCAGGTGTGAGTAAAATAAAATGAAGCCGAGGAGTGCCTGTATATAATAATCATTCGCACTCTAGGACCTCTTCTGCGTAACTTAGGACTCTCTTCTCGCAACTGCCTCATTACGGGAAATGTTTGACAACACAGGCACCCCTCGACTTTCGCACATTCTACTTTCGCACAATTTGTTATTTCACACATTTTTTAAAATTCAACTTTTTAAACCTTTGCGGTCGGATGTCCCCTCTGAGGACACATCGTGAGTCGAGGGAGCTCGTTAGTGAACATCAGACTTTAGTCATTGGACTACAATGTTATTCCGATCAATACTTTAAAACACAGTTTTTGATGCATATTTTTTTTACATCCCTGTACTTTCGAACATTCAACATTCGCACACACTTTCAGGAACCAATTAGTTTAGTTCACATTTTTCTAAACTCGCATCCACTCGATCGCATTCCTACACACGTATAAAACCAACACTCACAGCGTTGGCTGCTGCAAGCTTCGTAAAAAATTCCAAAGCTGCCGAGGATACCTTGACACGCGATTGAAAACAAGGTGACTTGTCACAACCAATCACGTAGGAGGCATTAAACTGATACATTAATGCAAGAGCGACCTTGATTCTATGTAGACTCCGCGATCGTGGGTGGATGCTGAAGCGAGGATTCGCTTTTTCCTACTGTTACATAAATCGTTGTTATATTAGAAATGATTCCAGTGACCTGGCTCTGGTTACCGGTTTCTGTTCAACAAGAAGTTTTCGTCGATAAACATTTTGCTCGCGAACTGGATCCGGAATCGCGGATATTTTTGCAAACTGCTCGAACGGTTCTGCGAAACGTCGCGGAAACGGCAATAAAGAGCGGCAAAGAAGCTTTGATGTGTTATGTAATAAATTAACGGTGCTCCTTTTTGCACTGTATATTTTCACAAATTTACTGCTAACGTAACAGCGGAGTTCTATTTTTTCAGATTCGTTACAGAGCAATATCGCTTTAAAAGTTGCTGTAAAATACTACATTTATTGTGATCTAATAAATTTAATGTACGTACTATTATAGTTATAAACAGTGATTATTTCGAGGAATATAGTCAATTTAGAATACAATTAGTATAATTAAATCTATACAATCTAAAAAGTTGTGATTTCATAAATTTAATTGAGTAATGTATACCTGTACATGTTGCAATCAACAAAAAATATTTATAGAATAATACTAAATTTATTGCGACGTAATAAATTTAATATATATATCCGTATAGTTCTAAATAGTGATTATTTTGAGGGATATAGTGAATTTAAGATACAATTAGTTGAAAAGAAATTATATAGAATACGATTAGTTGAAATTAATTTCAACGATGATAGTCACCAAACGAATTAATTTCATGGTGAAAAGAAAGTAATGTTGAAACTAATTTCTGAAAAGAAACGATATGAGGCTCTCCTTTATTTTTATAGAATTTGGATATTTTGTGCGTACTGAAGCAGATTGACTTAAATTTGAATAATGAATGAAAAGTGAAGGGGTGTGCAAGCTATAAAATGTTAAAAAATATAAATTATATTTATCTTCTCGATGATGGTATATATTAATAGAGATAGTTTGTCAAAATTCAAATTAAACATACACAGAGAAATAGCAACTCGTGCTTAAAATACTTCCTAGATCCTTAACTTCTGAGTTCATTCACACTAGAAGCACGCCTAAAGTTAAAATACTCTGGCACGCTACATACTCAGGTTAACCCGGCAAATTTCTATGTTCGACTATTCCAACAAACATCGTAGCACCTGAATAATCAACGGCTATGCGAATAACCGAGGGAACACAAACGCGGCGTCCTAGTTTTTTAATACCAAAGCTTCTCTGCAACGTCTCTGGCTCGCGCATGAAAAGCTTGTTGTATGTGCAGCAAGTAAAACAACGTTGTAGATGTTCAGAAAAACAAAAAGATATGTGTCGTATAGTGATAGGGTTAAGTGTGTATTACAAATAAATTTAAATTTGCCTGTAAAATATCGAATACCTGGTGAATACTTCGAAAAATAAGGAACAAGAGTTTTAAGTAGACTCGTACCTACAGTAGCGAACAAAAGTTTAAGACCAGTGAGTCAACCAAGATAAAGTAATTAAGTAATCTATTAAAATAAATGTATAGACAATATTTATAAACCGTGATACTTTATATTGCCTTCTCGTCTTAAACTTATGTCCGCTACCGTAGATGAAATTAATTCGTACTTCTTCTATGTACTACTTCTAGTACCTATCACTTTTATGAGATTCAATTCTTTCAAACATCAAAGTACTCGCAAGTACATTCTCAAATCTTATAAGTAGTCATTCTGACGTTTGAAACCAGCTTGTATAATCCAAGCACTTCGTAAGTACATAGCACGGAACATCACTCTGTACAAATACAGTTATAGCTCGACTTATGTTCTTTCGACTAGTCTTCTACTTATTAGCGATTGCATTTAAACTCTCAAATTCGTATCCACGTGCGTTAGATACACTTTTATGCTCTATTTATGACTGCACGCTAAGTTTTATCTACAAAGCCACCTTGGTTAATTAACACCAGGTTTATTTCATTTAGGATTCATTATTAGATTTCAGATTTCATGAGCAAAATTTGCAAAAGCAATTGCTATTATTCCGAGCAATTTTTGCGATGCAGATATACTGAAATTTATTTCCCTCCCAGTTCTGCAATTTTAAATTCTGCTCACTATAAACCTTATTCCTTAGTACATGTATATTGGAAATAAATATACAAGAAATATCCGTAAATCTAGTGTTAATTGAAACCTATCTCTATCGCATAGATATATCTACTTATACCCGTGTAAGTACTTTCCTCGCACACGTTTCATCTTTACCTCGAATTAAGTCTTTCTCGACTTACATCCACTAGTCTAGAATCAATTAACCCTTTGCGCTCGAGAGGTGACTGTTAGTCACCGAACGATACTTTCAGAAATTTTCAGATTCTAATTAGTTTGTTTATTATTCAGGCTCAGAGATTAAACAGTCATATATGTAAATTTTGGTATATCACTTAACTAAACTAAATAATGTTTAATACAGGCGAATCTTAATAAATATTTCTAATTTGAAAATTTTGAACGTTAGTATCGTCAGACTACTAAGAGTCGCCTCTCGAGTGCAAAGGGTTAAACATAAGTGCAATGTACAACCGAATAGTATCATTCAAATTCGATAAAATATAGCTTTTGTCTTAGAATAAACTCGAATGCGTGAATACATGTCGAAATTCATGAGCTCATCGATAGCGTCGTGTGTGTACAGCAGGATTTCCTCGAAAGCTGGACGTTGGCTGTTCTTAAAGTCTCGTTGACACAAGCAGAACGACTTTCATCTTACCAGGAGTACGCGGAGAAGCACACGGTTCCAATTTCCTTCTCTTTCTCGTTATTCAAATAGACAACGTCCTTCGGGATGCAAAGGCGTAACTTGTTCACAAATTAACGTTCATCGTTGAGAGAACTTTCAAGAACAGAAAGTTGAACCGAGAAATCTTGTACAATTACCTTCTTACGAATTTACGTCGGTTTACAATATTTGGAAATTTTATGACCTAACGGATTGCAGAACTTCTGCTTTGAAATGTGGATAATAAAGAAGTCAAATTGAAAATTATTGTAATTAACACCGGTTGGAAAGCATGTTTTCTTATGGGAAAGGAATTATAAAAGATTTTTTTTAAATAAAACAATAGCAAAGTATTTATTGTTATTATTATTATTATTATTATTATTATTATTGGTATTATTATTGGTATTATCATCATCATTATTATTATTATTATTGCTATTATTATCATCATCATCATCATCGTCATCATTATTATTATTATTATTGTTATTATTATTATCATATTATTATTATTATTATTATTATTATTGGTATTATTATTGGTATTATCATCATCATTATTATTATTATTATTGCTATTATTATCATCATCATCATCATCGTCATCATTATTATTATTATTATTGTTATTATTATTATCATCATCATCATTATTATTATTATTATTTATTAAACAGACACTAGGCCCTTTATGCACGTAAATATTTATTGAGTTTGTGAAATGAAACGAGGACTGCATTAAATATACCAATAGACATCAGATCATGATCTCTTATAATCATTCATGCTCGTGTGTCAACTCCACTGTAGTATATGTAATAGGGAGTACAATATGTCACAAATCGTTTCTCCAAATCAATAGAAACGTTTAGCACCGCAACACACTCCATTGAAGATCATTCATAATACCTAAGAACGCTCTATTGCCGTCAATTAATGTTTCTGTGCTTGAAAAGCTTATAGCCTGTGTGATGACTTCAACGGCGAAATTGTTCTATTGCCTCAATCAGTATGATTTGACCGCTTCTCCGACCATTTTATATCAATTTAGAAGTTTAAACCTGCTCCCGCAAAAAAGAAGAAAGAGGCTAACCGAAATTAAGCCTGTGAACGCGAGAAATGATTATCAAACACTTTACTCACGTACGATTTTCGTAGATTTAAACTATGTTATTAGAAGAAAAAAAATTCAAATTGTAAGTTGACGTAAAAGAATTTGAAAGAATTCAATTCTTATGAAAAGAATTCGCATTATCAGATAGAGAAAGTCGTAAGAAAATTTCAGGAATCCGTTTTATCATTCATTTTCCTTTTACCTGTTGCAGCTTTGCAAAAATTCATCTCTCTGCGACTGCAGAGGAATAAAAGGCATTCCAGGATCTCCTGGAATCTTTGGATTGCAAGGACCGGAAGGATATCCCGGCGATATCGGTCCGGATGGGCCGCCCGGTCCGAAAGGTGAAAAAGGGGCTGGTGGAGAATATGGAACCACAGGGGAAAAGGGTTACAGGGTAAGTAAACATTTATTTCCCACGATAACAATTATAATTGGAGTTATTATCAATTTTCAACCGCATATATTCGAAACACAATAATTTAAAAATTTATGAAATAATAATGAATTTTATTTTCGCTTCATTTGTGTTACTTATCCAAATACAGTAACGGACAATAGTTTAAAACGAGAGGACAATACAAAACATAATTTTATGATTCGAAAATATTGTTTATCTGTTCATTTTTATCGTCATTATGGTAAAATACTATTTATTGATTAGCATAGAATACAAATTCTATTTATACTGTTATTTCTTATTCATCAATTTATTTATTTTCTTTGACCCTTTGGTCTTAAACTTTTGTCTGCTACTGCATGTATGTCGTATAAGAAAAAAAAAGGTTGAGTATGGCTGAATTAGATCAGTGTTCAAAATCAAGCTTAATAAAATTGAAGGACAACCGAACGATTTTATCGAAAAAATAAGCACAGTAGTGGACAAAAGTTTAAGACGAGAAGACAGTATAAAAGATAGTTTTATGGTCTGCAAATATTCTCTGCACATTCATTTTTATCGTTATTATGGTAGAACATTATTTATTGATTAGCACAGAATGCAAATTTTGTTTTTCATGCTATTCCTTGTAAATTAGTAAGTTTAATTTCGTTGAATCTTTGATTTTGATTTTTTGTCCGCTACTGTATTTCAAATAAAAATGTTCACGATGATGATTATCGTTAGAAAAATTGCCGAAATAAAACTGAAGTCATTTCCACGATTATTCGATCGCATATATTCTAAACTGGCACATCTAAATATAGCGTTACGTGCAACAGGACTGTACGATTGGTTAGACACGTTTTACGGTAGGTACCGAGGCGGAATTTTTGGTAACTGACGCAGTTACGTCGTAAAATGCTTAATGAGAGCTGCAGATGCCTTGATTTTTTTTTTCTTTTTTATCGCTATGATTCAAACCCAACGTCGCGGATGTATTAACGGAAAATAAAACACGGTGAAATAACGCGAATTTAATATCACATTTGTCTGATAATTGCTTCCGCTGTAATTTCGACGAAGAACACCGAAATTAGTTCATCGAAATTAAAAAAAAAAAAACGTTTCTCTTTGAACGAATCAACCATAATTAAATAATACAATTTTTCGTTTAAAATTATTTAAAATTAAAACTTAAAAAACGTTCGTAAATTGATTTATATGCGTTTGAAATTAAGGAGAGGTAAAATTGTGCAAAATTTTAATCCTGTGCAATTATGTGTTTTCTACAATTTGCAAATTTTTAAAGAATATATTCAACAGTCAACAATAGACTCATTTGTGTTATACATACAAAATTTAATTCTTACAAATAAAAATCCATTCACAAATATTAGTAACCGTTGTCTTAGCTACAATTTTTCAAATTTTATTTCATTTAAACCAACAATTTGTATGTATAATTCTTTTTCACACAGAATAATATGTACAATAACTCCATCTGTAATATCTGTATAAAATATATAAAATATTTATAAAATATTTATCCAAATATTTAAAATATTTAATATCAAACATTGGTACTCTCTTCGATTCTAATCTTTTCCTTGCACGCAAGCAAAATTCGTTGAATACTCATTTACCTCCGCCAAGAACTAAATCAGAGAAACTTATGCTATGCTTAGCGTAATCAAAAGAGCAAAAACAAGACAGAAAATCTGTCTACCAGAAATCACGTGATAGGATCGTCGTTTATTTGCTAAGCTAATGAGGATACCAAAGCCGCGCTTTTTCCTTCGATGTTCGATGAAATTACTCTGTTGGGGATTCGAAAGAGGGATACATGGGAAACGGTATGGCGTCAGCGGTCAGAAACGGAAGGTCTTCAAACGCGGAGGGAATTACTGTGAAACTCCCACGAAGCCCGCCCGCACTCGAACACAGAAGTACCGCGAATTCGTTCTTTCGCAACTCTCAATCTCTGGCCCTGTGTCGATACTACGCGACAGGACGCGACACCGTGGTACGATACGAAAGTGATGATCTTCGTCGAGTCAGAACCGCATAAAATATGATGATATTTCTGGCAGTTTTATTGTAGATCACACACGTAATCTTGAAAATACGCAATTGTGATTCACTGTATCAATCAAATGCCTTTGTTTAGTAGGTTTTCCATAATTGATAGTTGGATTTCTCAAAAGCTAAATTAATCTCACTTGATTTTCTGTAAGCTTCTCAATTTCGTCTAGTTCACACACTAATTTTGAAAATACGCAATCGTGATTCTCTGTATCGATCTTATCGATCGCCTTATGTTTTCCATAATCGATAGTTGGATCTCTTAAAAGTTAAATTAATCTCACTTCATTTTCTGTAAGCTTCTCAATTTCGTCTAGTTCACACACTAATTTTGAAAATACGCAATTGTGATTCTCTGTATCGATCTTATCGATCGCCTTATGTTTTACATAATCGATAGTTGAATCTCTTAAAAGCTAAATTAATCTCACTTCATTTTCTGTAAGTTTATAAATTTAGTCCAAATTTTAAAGTGTATTACTAACATTCAACTTATTACCTTCAATTTTTACTTTTCAAGTAAAGCATTCTATAGTAATACATAACAAAATATAAAATTTTTATTCAAAGGAACTTATCAATTTGACTCGCTCAACGTATAAATTACCTTTTCCCTGTTTTAACTGGAATTAAACCTACTGTACCCAACGATAATGATAGAATTCGGTAATCCTGGAAAAATAGTTGAATATTTTTCGTGAGGCACATTTAATAATCAAGCGCTATTTTTATAAAAGGCAATGATTTGAAAGCGAGATTAAGCGAGATAAAATTACACCAAAAAAAAAAAAAAGAAAAGAAACGAAAAACGAGGTCGCATGAAAGGACAGAGAGTACAGTGAACGGATGATAAGGGACTTTTATCAAAATGATGTGGAACGATGTTAAGTGTTCGCTGCTTCGCGGTTGCACAGCCGGCCCTCTTAATGAACATCTATCAGTTTGCGGGCAGATAAGACCTTACGAGCGCGTTTTTCTCTCTTCCTCTTTTTTTTACGACACTTACGGATTGCATTCTTACATCAGGATGCCGGCGGCTCCAAACAAGTTGTCTGGCTGACGTCATGGCCCTTTCTGGTACCGTCGAGCGACCTTTTGGACCATTGCAGCGTTGCCGCTGTCCCTGATTTTCTACCACACACGAAACAAGATAAACGATCATTTCTTAATTAGATTCACAGAAAATCTATTTTTTCCTCGAAACGGTTGATACCAATATTTTTTGAAATCCATAAAATCGACCGACAACTAGACACTAGTTTGAGATTACCTCTTGATTTATAGCCATACATCAAATCCCGCATTAATTTTATTAACAATTCGAAATTAGTACTGTGACGATCACCAAGAAGTTCAATTAAAAGTGTTTTGAAGGAAAAACTGTTCTGAATGCCTTCTTCTTTGAAATTGTTGAGATAATAATAGGAATACATAGTGATCCTAAACTTTTGACCGGTAAGGTATGAAAGTGCATGAAAAAGTTGATTTCACAAGAGATTGCTGCTTATAACAAAATTAAATTATTATTTAAAGAACTTTATACAGTTTATACAGTTAACTATTGATATTACTCTACCTTAATCACGCTTGCAGCCGATTTATTGATTAATTAGACGATTTAAATGTCTTAATAGAAACACTCAAAACAAT
This sequence comes from Tetrapedia diversipes, assembly GCA_033822845.1. NCBI lineage: Eukaryota > Metazoa > Arthropoda > Insecta > Hymenoptera > Apidae > Tetrapedia > Tetrapedia diversipes. Next base: position 164,795 of record JAOPTO010002233.1, on the reverse strand, counting down.
TAAATGGTATCGATAAATTAATGACTGGATAATTTTAACCGAGAACAGTATTATTCATAGAAATTCTTCAATAACGACGCAAAACAAGCTTGTCTATCACCGATCCAACGATTAAAATCACATTAATCATCGAATTAGCAGACCTTGTCGTTTCTCAAGCTCCAAGACGGTACTCCGCCAACATCGATGAATTCTCAATGAACAACAATGATCGCGTTCCCTCGCAAAATAGATGCTTCTTTTTTTCCCCCCACGATCATCTTGCTATCCACCCATCATCTACGCGCGGCTCTATCCGAACAGCTTCGATTTACGGCTCGATGTAGGAGGAATCGCGAGCTCGCGCGCTCCGACAAAGCCGCCGGAAACGTGGGTGAGGTGTGCGACGATAAACCGAAGGATATGTATAATTTTTTCATTTATTCCGAAGATATCCGACGAATATATGTACGCGTCGCGAAGCGTACAGAAATCTCGAGCATGCAAATTTCAGCGAGCTCATCGCCGACCCGTTTCATCGTAAATCTTCGACTATACCGTTCGCCATGGCGACCATAAAGCCAAGGCTGACGCGCCCTATTAACCCGATCATCGTTTCGTTGCCACGTCATCGTTTCTCGCGGAGTTAACCCTTAAATGCATGATAAGGCAGAAATAATGAAAAAGATTATTTATTTATTGTAGATATACAAAAGAACAAAAAGGGTTTGTACCCTTCAGGACCCATACATACAGAAAGCTTTTATATAAGAAGTAATGATTTAGAAAAATTAAATTATGTTTTATTCTATATATAAATATGCTAAGAAACAATTATAAAATAATCAGCAAACTGTTTTAAAATATGCGTACCCTTTTTGTGGCTTCAAGTTGGGTGTACTCTAAAATGAGGTAGTCAGGTAAAATGATGAAAAAGATTATTTATTTATTATACATATTTAGTTTGTACCCTTCAGGGCACATGCCTATAGAAAGCTTTTATATAAGAAGTAATGATTTAGAAAAATTAAATTATATTTTACTCTATATATAAATATGCTAAGAAACAATTATAAAATAATCAGCAAACTATTTTGAAATATACGTACCATTTTTGTGGCTTCAAGTTGGGTGTAACCTAAAATGGGGTAATCGGGTAAAATGATGTAAAAACTCAGCATTAGCGGGATAAATGCCTCAAACCCGTAACCATCTGATAGTTGAGGCATTAACCATTGAATATAGTTATATAAAAATCAGTAAAATGTTTCTATTTCTTTTTTTATGATTGACTATGTAGTTAGTACCCTGTAGAGCCCACCATGCATTGAAGGGTTAACCCTTGCGCTAATTTTATTATATCCAGTACGATTTTCGCGCGGGAAACAGCATCGCGAGCAAATTTTCGTCAGCGAATCCGCGTGAAACCCGTTGTAAAAGGAGTGCTGGCGAACGCGGGTTGACGTCATGGTCCTTTCTGGAGAACGGATGCTGTACTCGATGGTGCAACAGTGACTGTGCAACGAGTGAAAAAAAGAAAAGGAAGAGAAGAAAAATCTTCACGGTTGTTTCTTTGACGACACGCACGCCAGTTGCGAAGCGAATCCTGTTTATGCGCGATGGTCTATACATATATAGTGGCTCTGTAGAAGAGGACATTTATGCGTTTCCCTGGGATTCTACCCCCTTTTGTACGATATTATAGCTTTCTTTGGACAAATCTTTTAAGGCAAGTGCTGTGTAGGACGAGAAATGTAGCTGGTCGTGCTTGGTTTCGGATTTTATTTGCGTAATCGAACGTTCGGTTGGATTTGCCAGATAAATGACAAGTAATGTTATTTATAAAATTTTGTAGTCGAGAAATGTACTCCATATTGGAGTAAAAATTATTATGATTGTGTATTTCAGGAAGTGTTGTAGATGGTTAACTTCTGTTTTATTTGATGGATTTTTAAGTAAGCTTTAATAAAGATTTAATAATTAAAAATATCTGTAAGTTAAGAAGGTGTAATAAAAATAACATTCATAATTCTTTTATGAATGTTACGTGACAATTAATTTTATAATATTATAAATATTATAAATAATTTATGAAACAGGTAAAAATACAAATCTTCTCCTAACAATTTCATGATAATAAAGTTAACAAAATCTCCCACCTTCTTCTTTTATATTTTTAATGTTTCTAGGTGAAATGAAAATTTCTACGATTTCTTAACTTATTATAAATCCTTCCAAGTTTAGCTTCTGTCAAGAATAATTAGAAAACGACTAAGATCGTCTGAAGTTTGAGAACTTCCAGCATTTCTCTCCGACGAGTTGCCCAAACTTTAACATGTCACTTTAAATTAGCAGCGCCCCTAAGACAATCATAGTTACTAACTTAAAAATTACCTTCTTTGTGACAGTAGTAAATTCAGCAAGTTTCACGGAAAATAAAAAAAAATTCCTTAAACATAAATATCTTTATTTAAATGTTACCTATTGTTATTGATTTTTCCTTAAAACGCCCAAAAAAGCACAAAGGGTTAATCGGCTTTTCAGATGCTACTGTTGTAAATTTTGTAATGTTCCCTTACACGAAGGCGACTGCTTGAAACGATATCGTATATATACGGTAGAAAAATATTAACACTATTCCTACCGACACTTCACGTATACCTATTCCTACAGTGACATTTCCACGTAAGACAGACTGCAAATTTTGCTCGAAAAATAAACAATAAAAAAAGAAGTGAATATTGAAAAATATATTATACGTATATTTGAGAAAAAGTCTAAAGTTTAAAGGCGATTCAATTACGTTGTATCTATGAAATTTTAATCGAAATTTTAAAAACGGTCATTTATAATAGTGTTAAACTATTAACTGCACCAAGAAAATCATTGTAGTCGGTTCACCTCTCGAGCACAAAGGGTTAATCGGCTTTTTAGATGCTACTGTTGTATATTTGTAATGTTCCCTTACACGAAGGCGACTGCTTGAAACGATATCGTATATATACGATAGAAAAATATTAACACTATTCCTACCGACACTTCATGTATACCTATTCCTATCGTGACATTCCCACGTAAGACAGACTACAAATTTTTCTCAGAAAATAAACGATGAAAAAAGAAGTGAATATTGAAAAATGTATTATACGTATATTTGAGAAAAAGTCTAAAGTTTAAAGACGATTCAATTACGTTGTATCTATGAAATTTTAATCGAAATTTTAAAAACGGTCATTTATAATAGTGTTAAACTATTAATTACACCAAAAAAATCATTGTCGTCGGTTCACCCTCGAGCACAAAGGGTTAATCGGCTTTTTAGATGCTACTGTTGTAAATTTTGTAATGTTTCCTTACACGAAGGCGACTGCTTGAAACGATATCGTATATATACGGTAGAAAAATATTAACACTATTCCTACCGACACTTCACGTACACCTATTCCTACCGCGACATTCCCACGTAAGAGAGGCTAAAAATTTTTCTTAGAAAATAAACAATGAAAAAAGGAGTGAATATTGATAAATGTATTATACGTATATTTGAGAAAAAGTCCAAAGTTTAAAGGCGATTCAATTACGTTGTATCTATGAAATTCTAATCGAAATTTTAAAAGCGGTCATTTATAATAGTGTTAAACTATTAATTACACCAAAAAAATCATTGTAGTCGGTTCACCCTCGAGCACAAAGGGTTAATCGGCTTTTTAGATGCTACTGTTGTAAATTTTGTAATGTTTCCTTACACGAAGGCGACTGCTTGAAACGATATCGTATATATACGGTAGAAAAATATTAACACTATTCCTACCGACACTTCACGTACACCTATTCCTACCGCAACATTCCCACGTAAGACAGACTACAAATTTTTCTCAGAAAATAAACAATGAAAAAAGAAGTGAATATTGAAAAATGTATTATACGTATATTTGAGAAAAAGTCTAAAGTTTAAAGGCGATTCAATTACGTTGTATCTATGAAATTTTGATCGAAATTTTAAAAACGGTCATTTATAATAGTGTTAAACTATTAACTACACCAAGAAAATCATTGTAATTGGTTCACCTCTCGAGCGCAAAGGGTTATTAAAAAAAAAAATGGAAAGAAATTGATGTGTTCGGCTATCAAAAACGAATCAATCGAAACGGCTGCGTCCAGCACCGTCGCCGGGGGCGAACAAAAGCTGCAGACCTCGTTCCGAAATTACCGTCCAAGTAGTGGGAATGGCACAATTCTGCGCTTTGGGTTAACGATTCGGCCCGGCGGCACTGTACGTGGGCGTTAATGATAAATTACAGCATCTCGCGTTCCTCGCGTTTGGCATTGATCCCTATCTACGTAACGATTACCCAGATATTACATATTACGCGCATACCCACGTGCCGTGACTACTTCGTACGAACGGCCGATGAAGTCGTCGTCTGCGTCGTTGTCTCGTTATCAGGATTGGCACGAATTAGCGCCAGAAACGTGGACCTTTCCTGTTGCAGTTCCGCCCAGAGATTGCTCGATTCGCGTTTCCTCGCGTTTTCATAGCGTCCCGTGTAATTTGACGCGGTGCTCTTTTGCTTTAAACGAAGAAATTTACTAAAACAGTATGTGCCAATTGATTACAGTGACTCGTGCATGTAATTGATCGAACAAACAGTTTCTTTTATTATGCGTTTCGTGTACGTGAAATAGAATCACTAGATGTACGTCACAATAGCTATTTCAGGTCGAGGAAGTGTTTATTAGAAAAATGATTGAACATTGTACGATTTAACTGTTTGCTCAGTTTCGTTAGTCGGTGAGGGTTCTTGCGCAAATTTATATTTTAATAAAGTTAATTAAAGAAATAGAACTTAGGTAAAGGCTCCAAACACTGTAAGGTATACATTATTTTACGTAATGTAGGTATACCTTGCTTTAAAAATTTTGTATATTTCTACACATTATGAGCATTCCGTGTTTCTTTGCTAATTTTAATGTTCCAAAAATGCATAAAAATCCAGAGCCAGTAATTTGTAATTTGTACTCTTTAGAATAATATTTATTAATATATATAATAATAAATTAATAATATATTTCAAAGCAATAAGAACACCAGTTTATTCCAATTATTGATTAATTCTACAGCAGAAGCTTTTAAAAATATCACACTCCAGCGTAGAAAACATTGTAAGCACCAGTTTAACCAATTTTCGAAATTCAATAATTACTTAACCATCAAAAGTTAAATTTACATTGACTTGAACAAGATTACACGAATCTCAGCTAATATTAAACTTCCACACGTTTCTCACGTCCCCAACCCCGACTACATTCCTTATCGCCATCGTTCTCCAAAATGAACTTCCTTCTCGAAAAAAAGGAAGACGAAGCAGTAGGAAAATAAGCTAGACGAAACCTATTAATACCAGCGAAGATTGGCTTTCTGGTAAACAATTAGAAAAGTTCCGGCTCGTCCACGTGGCGATCGTCAGGTTGATCAAAGAGCAGGCTAAAAGGCGGCTAGAAAATACATGGGGTGAGAGAAAAAGGAAGCAGAAGAGCTCACACACCCACGCCTCGCGTAGAAAAGATCACGACGTTGACGACGTTGACGACGTTGACGGCGTTGACGAGGCCAGGATGAGCACGTGTAACCCCTGTTTTGTTTCGCTCGAACGAAGTAGGGTATCTAAGCGCCGATAAAGAAATCTGCGTTTCACCGGCTATACATACGCCCCCCCCCCTCTCTCTGCACGCGTCTATCCTCCTTTTGATACCAAGCTATTGGAAATGGGGTTTAAAATTACTAAATAAAATAAACTTTTATTTAAAATATAGTAGTGGACCTAAGTTGAAGACGAGATGGCAATATAAAATAATATAATACCGTGGTTTATAAATATTGTCTGTAGATTCATTTTTATTGTTAATAAGGTAATAACAGTACTTATTGATTAATGGAGAACACGAAATTTGTTTACTGTATTATCTCTCATATATTAATCACTGGTTTATAAATATTGTCTGTAGATTCATTTTTATTGTTAATAAGGTAATAACAGTACTTATTGATTAATGGAGAACACGAAATTTGTTTACTGTATTATCTCTCATATATTAATCACTTTATTTTTGTTGACTTTCTGGTGTTAAACTTTCGTCCACTACTATACTTTAATTCTTTATTGTATGACACGGGCAAGGTACAACTCTAGTCGAACTTCACAAAGCTTTGTCATGAGAGTGACAAACGCAGTGGTCGAAATTCCTACAACCCCGTACGGGTTCTTTGGCTCTTCTGTTCTGTATCTTAACGTTCTCTTACTTTCTAAATTACCAGATGTGGCTTGGGTTCTTGGAAGAAACCCTTCAGAAAGTACGTTAACACTTAGCCAACCGAATGGGGAGATCTCCTATTTTGTCTTCAACAAAGCGCTTGCAATTGTCTCTATTTGCTTCTGTTATTGGTTAGTCTTGAACTAGTACTGTTCATACACTTTACAAAGTACAATTTTTAATAAATTCAACACTAGTTCAGGACCAACTAATAACAAAAGTAAATAGAATCAATGGCACTGCTCTGTCAAGGATAAAATGGGAGATCTTCCATTTTGTCCTCAACAAATCACTACTATTGTATCTATTTGCTTTTGTTATTAGTTAGTCTTGAACAAGTACTGTTTATAAATATTCCAAAATACAATTTTTAATAAATTCAACACTAGCTCAGGACCAACTAATAACAAAAGTAAATAGAATCAATGGTACCGCTTTGTCAAAAAAAAAAAAAAAAAAAAAATGAGAGATCTCTCCATTCGGTTAGCCAAGTGTTAAGAGAAAGCTGGTTTTTCGGTTAATCTTTGCTTCGTAATATTTCTGTATTCAAATTCCGACACGAGCTTGAACCCTTCATTAACCCCTCGTGACATTTGCACTTTATACCGTCTCGCGTCGATGGCGGGCGAAAAAACATGGAGCGCAGCGTTAATTCGTCTGCGCGAACCTACAATTAACCCGAGGCGATGACAATTTTAACACGTTACGCGTCCGGTGGTTTCGCACAACGCACGGTGGCTGCTTTGGATTATATAACTTTCGCGATTAGCCTCGTGGTATCGTTTCAACAGAAATATGTAGCAACTCGCGAAATTGGTCGAACGATTGAGCAACGCCTTCTGTGAAGTCCACTTGCAAAGTTGTGGTTCACTTAATTTTCTAACCGACGCGACGTCTTCTGAGCGCTCTTCTTTCGGCCATGAACGTAATCTGTGGTTAGAGATTGTATTTTAATTAGTTGAAGAATGTGGATAATTGAAGGAAGGGTTTCATCAGTTTCGTTAGTTGTTGAATGTTCATGTATTTGCGCTGTATGCAACTGATTTGTCAAATATTGTAGGTAAAAGATTGTATTGTATTGAAAACGAATATTGTAGATGAAAGACAGAGTTTTATTTTAAAAAGTGAAGTTAACCCTCAAATCTCCCTTACTGTTGAATATATAAATACCGTATAATATCCTCTTCCAGTGGAAGAAGGCGTGTATTATTATATCTATAAATTATTTCTATCGAACAGCGTTAAAAATGCCAATTGCAATGGTGAACAGACAGTAATGTACTGCATTGTTATTCGCAGCGACGTGAAATGAAAAATTTTGAATAAATCTCACTGGGATACAATTAACACTATTCCTACCACGAAACGGTCAAATGACCGTTTTTAAAATTTCGATTAAAATTTCATATATACAACATAATTGAATTGCCTTTAAACTTTATACTTTTCCTCAAATATACGTATAATACATTTTTCAGTATTCACTTCTTTTTTCATTGTTTACTTTCTAAGAAAAATTTGTAGTCTGTCTTACGTGAGAATGTCGCAGTAGGAACAGGTATACGTGAAGTGTCGGTAGGAATAGTGTTAAATCTCAATCTAATTAAAAGATCGAGATCAAAGAAGATGATATTCGTTACAACTGCTGTTAAAATAAAATACGACCTTGTATCAGCCTTGAACACCAAAGAGGAGGCAAATTTTAACACAAACAGGAAGCGATTATCGATATAATGAAAATCATTTCGCGGCTACCTGTTGCGCGGGAAAGTCATAGCTAAAAAGAATGCGACGGAAAGGATAGACACGCGTAGATTTATCGAAAATTGGAGCAATCTGTTTCAATACATACTCGACCCATTGTTGATTCGCCGGTACATTTCATGGAACGATAAGGGACATCGAAAGTTGATAACAGCCGTGGAACGGATACACGCAGCGAAGTCCTACGCGTTCGCTCGTCCTCCCATATCGCACAGTGCGGGGGTGAGAAACGTTTCCGTTCTGCAGTCGTCGTCTACGTATCACTTTAATCTAATACCTCGCTGTTTCTGACAGCATTTTCGGCACAAAAAGTACTGCACGAAAGTCGAATCAGTCGAAAAATTGAATCTCTGGTTTCTGTCCATAAATTCAGAAATTAAATGCAACCCTTTCATATTTCACGAAATTCGTAGGATTAATTAATTCGTAAAAATTATAAACGGGTTATTAGATTTAACGACGTATCAGGTGTACCTAAATTAAGTCAAATTCTTGCTAAAAATCGTTAAACTCTTTTAGATATTTAATGACATTCTCAAAAATAACGTTTATGATCCAGTTTCCTTGTATTTGTATACTTTCAAATTTCAATTCATATGAATGAGTTGCAAGAAAATTGGAAATTAATTAAAAATAAGCAAATCTGGCATTAAATTATTCGATCATTCGCCTCGAAATTAGAAGAGCTAGGTATTTTCGTTGATTTTCTGTAAGTACTGTTTATTATCTCTTTTGCTCATTTTTCCATATTTTTACATTTAAATTCGTAGTACACAATTGATTGCAAGAAGATTCGAAATTAATTGAAGATACACAAGTCTAACATTCAAAATTAATTAAGATACGCAAGTCTAACATTCAAAATTAATTAAGATACGCGAGTCTAACATTCAAAATTAATTAAGATACACAACCAGTCTAACATCGAACTGTTCAATAACTCATCTCGTAATTAAAGAAGAGAAGTATGAAATGTATAACAATCTAGGCCAGTGCATACAACTTGATAATACCGATTTTAGCATTAATATCCTGGTTTCTTCTTGGAAACCAATTCCCACATCCTTCCTTCCCCGATACTTATCCCACATTCACCCCCTCATTTCGCAAGCCTTTCTGATCGTCATACCAGGGCTGATTGCTCTAATCGAGCGGACAACTTTAATCGTGTCGCCGTTCAGTCGGATTTATCATTCCTCGCGCAAGATTGTATTTTCACGAAATTAGGTCGTTCCATTTAAACGCGTGAGCCGAATGGCAGACAGTAGGAGGGGGAGGGAGGAACGAAAAAAGGAGGATGATATATCACGAGCATTGCGATAACGCACTTCCCATTGACAGATCATTCTATGCGCCCGGCAACGTGGAACCGGATGTTGAGTGATCTCATAGACAGATACGCTCTGCCTACCCTTCCTTCTTTAACATTTCACAACGTTCCAACGAACGATTTATCTGTAAACCGAAAAAAAAATAGAAGGAAAGGAACAAGGGAACAAAGCAATTAGTTCCAATGATGATGCTAATCACCTAACAACTGTACGTATCGTCCAGCACATTCGAAGGATTCATTCTTTTAATCGAAGGTTAAACACTTTGGTTTGAAGTTGGGAAGTTGGTCAACGCCATTTTTGGTCAATTTTAAATTAGAAAGTACTCTATTAATAACAAAAACGCTACATCATCTATAAATTATGGATAGGACACGATTAGTGCGAATGATAGATCCCAGGAAATAATTGCATTATCGAAATTCACACTATATCGTATTTAAATACTAAATACAATGATATACAACACACATTTTCATATGTTTATTACATTACTGTTTCTGTTTTTAATATTTTAGCAACCTAGACTGTATTCTCTACTATTTTCTCACATTTTCACACATGCGCCGATAAACGTGCACATTACTGTATCAGAATCTTGATTAATTTACATGTTTCGATCGAGACATAGCTTCTACAGTTTGAAAGGTATTTTCAAATTCTTTAAGCACAAATTCCTTTGTTTTCTGTTCTTCGATAACACTGTGGTATTCTTCTCGCATTAAACGCGACCTGGTGCACATTTTGCAATTTCCATTAAATCAAACATCGTACTATTTGAACTCGCAATAATCGAGACCTACCTCTATATATGAATAAGCAGAAAAAAGTTGAATTTCCAATTTTTGAACGCGTTTGTTTTTCGTTTTCTGGTAATTCTGAAGGTAATCGATTTTTGGACAAAAATCTGTAATTACGAACGCGTTTCGAGGACCAATTTTCCCCATGACATCTCGTCAAACTCGTGAAAAATATAGACGCGTTGCGATATTGACGAAACGTTCGTTTAGCGAAACACCGCTTGTAACTTCGACGAATTTCATGTTAACATTTTGGTATTTTATGACACGTGAATTATAAAATCGATCGCCAGTGATTCGCGTGCGGTGTAAAGTACAAAGGGAAATTAATATAGTTCCAAGTTAAGCTGAATAAAGTATTAACAATGTCGACGCGTCGATGTCGATTTTTATGACGACACATACTTTGAATAACAATTTTCACCGTGAAATATAACAGATTGCAAATATTTAGTCGTGCAAAACTTTAGAATATAACATGCAAACAGTTTAACCGATTAAATAACGCGTTTAAATGTGTATAAAAATATCGTCACGTTGGATTTGTCGTATTTCATAACAGAATTATCGTTTAATCGCGTGTATTTTCACCTTGCATCGCGACCAACGCCATTTAAGGCCACGATTTATAACTCGTCATTGTAGATTCAGCCCTTCCTTCGAGTTCACACCAGACCACCCAATCAGTGCAAGGCCTTTAAAAGGAAGCATGTCAATTTGTATCGAGTGTTACCATACTTGGTAGACATCGGTATCTTCTACCTACCAACCTACCACCACCACCTGTATAAGTAAATTCGTGTTTTCCACAACAGAAGAAACTTCCTGCTTCTTGTTTCCTACTCGTTCCGAACCCCTATGGATCGCGACAAACATTGCTGCACTTTTATGCACATTCGCAATTCTACGTCTTCAAAATTTTAATTCAGCTAACGTTAATAACAAAAATCTAATTGTGCAAATACAATAATTTGCGAAACTGATAGAATTCATTCATAAAATTTTAAAAATTTTTACCAAAATTACTAGAATTATTGAAATTATTTTACTATTGTTTTAATCTATACATATAAAAAGACATGTCTACGTGACTGACTGATTCATCATCGCAGAGTCTAAACTACTGAAGCCAGAAACATGAAATTTGGAGAATGGGTTTCTTTTATGACGTAGGCATCTACTAAGGAAGGATTTTTTGATATCCTACTCCTAAGGAGGTTAAATAAGGGTTGGAAGGTTGTTTGAAAATTCGCCGATTTTGAAGCAAGCACCATGAAAACTGGTATTTAGCTTTTTGGTTAGAAATAAAGAAATACGTGTTTCAACGTTTTTGGAAAATCAACCCCGAACGAGGAAAAATAAGATGATGAAAGTTTGTTTGAAAATCCGCCGATTTTGAAGCACGCACTATAAAAAAAAAAAATGTGGGCAACGGCTGGTACACTATAAAAGCTTAAAAATATAAATAAACTGATCATCATTTTTCATCACAACTTTTCCAATCGATAAGCTTCAAATTTTAATTATAAATCATACTCGTGTAATATCACTTCGGCACACATTTCAATGCAATGTTTCCAATAAAACGGTTACGCTTGTACGAGAAAAGCCGTTTTATTTGAACAGAAAGAGGTAAATTTTCCAAAATTTTCGGCTACAGTGGTAAACCTTCGAATAAATACAGTGGCCTGCAAATATTTTGCTTTCGCCTCGCCCCTCTGACCGTCCTCTTCTTCGTCTCCTTATCTAAACCAACATGCTTCCTCTCTCAGGCAACCAAGAAATTTCGGGCCCCGGCCAGGGTTATCGATTCATTAAAAGTTTCGCAACGAAGAATCGCGACGATAGCAGAGCGGCCTTTCGTGCTGCGAGTCGATTCCCATGAGCATTTCATGGTGGCTGTCGAACCCGCTGCTATCTGACCTGAATACAGTCCGCTTTCGACCACGTTTCGATATTAATTCGGTCCCCCTAACACACACACTCATGCATATATCAGACCACGACGAGGAGCGAACCTTCGAACGTGTGCAGTCCAGATAAATAATTAAGATAAATCGGCACGGGTGCATAAATAATTCCGCGAATCGGTGGCTCGCTTTGTAATTTTTCACTTTAACGATTGTAAATAAGGCGCGATTAACGTTCGGCTGGACACACGAGTCCCGCCGCATAGTTCGTTTACGCGGAATCGGGCATAGTTCATCAACTCCGGGTGTCGGATATAATTAAACCGTGAAATACCGTGGATCGTTAAGGCCGATAATAAATTTCGTTTTACGTTTGTTCGCGAAACGATCCACGATTTTCCCTGCGACGGATCGCAGTGAATCTTCCCCTTGCGATATCACCGTTTGTTATAAATCCACAAGAAAAATTCAAAAGTTTCGTAGGACTGCGATCGAGTGGATGCGAGTTTAGGAAAATGTGAAGAGCGGTTGAGTCGAGCCGTGTGAACGTAGAATATTTGGACTCGAGTGTTTTTAAGGCGCGAAAGATGAGCACTTGTGAAAACGAAGCGACTGAGGAATTTTGGGTGAACGTGACCGAATGCATCGAGTGAGAAAGATTTAGAATTAAGAAAGATAGAAAATGAGTGTTTGGAAAAATATATGACAGGGAGAATACGAGCGCGGAACAGGAAGAGCATGATTGTGAGTAGAGCAAGAACGTCGAAGTTGTTAAGTTGAAAAAGTTGTTAATACGTTACTGTTAAATTATTTTAAATATATTTAAGAACTTTACACCTACACCTGAACCCCACCATCTTTAAAAATGAATCCTTTATTTTTATTCTATTTTATTTTCTATTTAATACTTTATTTTACTTACTAAGTAGGGAGCACAAACTAACTAAGCTTAATAAGAAGCTATAAAATTTAGATTTAAATAAATTAAAGAGTGTGATTCTGAAGGAATCAAAAACGTAGTAATTGCTAAGTTGTAAAGTCGTTTAAGTGGTTATTATTAAGCTATTTTAAATATTTTAATATTACTATTATTAAACTATTTTAATATTCTAATCACTTCGCTTTATTTTATTCACACCTGAGCCCTTTCATCTCACTCTACTAAATAAAAGTAAAGTAAAATTTTCTATACTTTTGCGAGACTTTTCAGTCACGCCTCGTGCACTGAAAACAGCACGCTTTTCATTTATTAAGAACTCTTAAAAAAAACTCTGATAATCTCTTCAATGAAAAATGTTAGCAACATACAAAATAGTACACGCTTATTCGATAACTTTACGTTCTTAGCATTACGAGTAACATCTTCAATCGGGTGTATTTCTTAGAAGTTGTGCAACAGGTTAACCGATAAAGCTGCTCCTTTTTTAACCGTTTCTTAAAACCGATATTTGCATGCGTAATCGCACGCACGATAAGTGCGTTAATCGTGACGGAAGCAAAGCTGACGAAGCTGAGAATTTTCCATTATAAATTAAAATTTAGGTTAATCGTAAATGTTAAAGACGAAATTCATATTTTTATCGAAGCTCATGATAATCGAAGCTTTCGACAACATAATATAGATGGAATAGAGTTAATTCAATGAATATAATTACTTTTTATGACAGATAATAATTAAAGTTTGTAATAGAGATCAGTGTCTTTTACATTCTTGCACTTTTTTCATAAAGCCAGCTTAATTTCTTCTTCAAAGAGCTCTATTTCCACTTTATTTCGCCTTTTCATCTGTTTCTTCTTTCCCTCGAGACGTTTGTTTACGATTTTATTTATCTCGTTCCGTTGAATTACCCTTTCTGAATATTCGTAACAAGAAAGGGACATTAGCCTGTCGCTTAATTCACCGCGACCGCAGGCTTATATCACAATTATGCAAGCAATTCGAGTTTCGCGGCCAGAGAAGCGACGTTGGGATTGCAAGCACATACACAAATTACCGCATGTATACCATACAGTCATTCCGTGGAATACTTTTCATCAGATGCTCCTTTTTGAAGGGAAACCCCTTGTCACACACGGCAGTTTGTACAGAGTAATTAGGTGACTTCATCGCAAAGGAGTACGCTTTCTGTTTTTCCTCCTCGTTGTTGAGCATTAGGTGTAAGGAATTATCGTAGGTTTACGCGGTATAGCGGTTCTTCTTACAAGGGTGCGAAAAATGTATACACAAGGTAATGACACCAACGAGAACGCGAAACAACTTTTTTGAATTGCTGAAAACAAAGTAGCAGGCAACATAAGATAGATTTATTAAAAATTTATTCATAGCGTACAAGCTTGACGTTGTTAGAGAAATAGAAACAGGTTATTAAAACATAATACTAAATTCATCAATATTTCTTAACGTAACTAGTAACTAGTATATTTAGATTCATTTGTAAGGTAACAGAACATTGTATCGTTAATTAACTCAAGATTTTTGCTTGCAACAAATGATGAAAACGAGAGAACTCATGGCTGGTTAGTTAAGTATTAACCCCTTTTTCGGATTACCGAAGAGGTCTTGATTTTTGCTTGATGGAAAAAGTTTTGAAACAAATCAGTGAAGTACTTTGAGATAGTTTAAGGCTATAACATTTATACGATAAAAAAGAATGAAAAAATTGTCATGTTAGTAATTACTTTGCCATACAGTGGCAAAAATCAATACCATATCCAAAGTCGAAAAAGACCCAGCTTGCCGTTGCAAGGGTTAAACTTACCCCTATCGCAATATCAAAAGAAAAACGAATTTATAATTCATAAAATACCCAAACATACGAAATCACCTTCCACTAAAACTTTAAATGTACATTTAAATTTAAATTCATCCTCTTCGGTTATATTTCCAAAAATACAAGTGCGCACAAAATGTCCCCAGTCTATCTATCAATGGCTAACCCATTTACCGAAACAAATCGACAAATCGAACGAGTCAACAAACGCATTACGAACGAAACGAAGTCATTATTAAACATGGTTCACCGATTCTAATTACGCGAGGTTTCAAACGCGACAAGCTGCAAACGAGCTAGCCAACCGAATGGGGAGAACTCCCATTTTTTCCTCGACAAAGCGCTGCCATTGATTCTATTTACTTTCGTTATTAGTTAGTCTTGGGCCAGCGTTAAATTTCTTTGCCAGCGTTAAATTTCTTTGCCAGCATTGATACCCTAATGCATCATGTGTTAACAAAAAAAAAAAAACATGCCTGTATGTGCTGCCATTACGAATCGTTCACGTGATCAATTAATTTACCGAATTTCATATTACAGTTTGAAATTTATGTAATTGATAATGTAAGTTGTCTGTTATGAAACCACACTAATAATAAAAATACTACCGTAGACTTTAAATTCGACAATAGACGTTTTATTTATTTACAAAAAAAAAATAGATAAAGAAAAAAACAAGAATCAAAAAATGAAACTTAAGGTCTGGTGGAGGGGGTAACTCAAAAAATATGGATTTTTCGAAAAATCTTTTTATACAGTCTTGTAAACATAAAAATATCATTCAACTTTTGTTTAAACTCTTTTTCAATATCTCTTACCGTTCTCGAGATATTCGAGGACAAAGATAATTTTACATTTTTTTAAAGGGGTGAAATCACCCCTTGAAAATGAGATTGGGCACGAACAAAAAATAGGTATGTGTTACGGATGATTTACTCTGCCTGTACACCAAGTTTCATATTTTTTTGAATTTCCGGGGATCACAAACTTCCCTTGTGAGTATTAAAAAAAAGAAACAATGGCGCGATTCGTATTAATGGCCCTAACGTATGCACGTTATTATTGCGCATGCACATACAATTGCATCGCGCTGCTGACTGACAATTGAGCGCAATTGGCAATTGCTAACGACGCACTTTATTTTACGCGCGACGGAATCGCGTTTTTTCAGCCGCGAGCGTTTTTTACAGGCGCGCCGCTAGATCAGGAAGTGCATTCGAAACGATTGCAGTCGCAACGCAGATTAGATGGCCTTCGAGCAAATCAAGGGTTCGATGGAATAATCATTGCGGTCGCGATGGACACAATGAACCGCGTTTCGCGTAAACATGGTGGGCGGTGAATACGTAACCGGTGGAGCTTATTTTTATAGATGAAGAATGAAATCCTTGATGGATCCGTGACGCATCGAATGTTACGTGGAACAACCTGATTACTCCAGCTGTCAGGGAGGAAGGAATATATGCGGTTGATAATTGTTATCGTTCGTAAGAGTATTTTAAAAAAATTTGTGTATCCTCTTTGGAATTATATCATTCGGCGCACTTATGGAGGAATGTGGTTATATTAGTCATGAAACCAACACTTTTCAATCGTGGTGAATCGTTCTTGAAGATTATATTTCACACTTTAAAAATTATTAATTATTTATATTTTTATCATTTTTATTTTTATTTTAAAAGCTATTACAACTGGACTATAAATAAAATAACGTTTAATGTTGTACCAATAAGCATGTGAACATTTCTTTTCTTCGTACATTTATCTTTTGAATATAACTATTTTCCTCTTCTTTCTTTTCCTGCGTGTAAACAACATAACAGATAATTTTATAACTACTTTCTTCTTAAGTTCGCTACCTGTTTATTGCAAATTCTACCCTTTTTCGAAATACATGCACAGTAATTTATTACGCAATTGCTTATTACAAGTTAATTTATAAAATTTGTTACAATACGTAACTAAGCAAACGTTACAACTACAAATAACTGTTTGTTCAACAAATCTAATGTTTATTTCGTTTCAGGGCGACGAAGGTATACAAGGTTTCACAGGAGCTCCAGGATTAGCGGTTCGTAAAAATTCACTTTTCCATCATGCACTCATCTAAACTTTAGAATTTTTCTATCAGACATTTAAATTCCACAAGCTACAATAAGTATTGCAATCAACTATAACTTTGTGCATAATTATATTTATACTATGTAGTGGTTGCAGAAAGAAAATCGATTCCAGAAATATGGTAATAAGTAATGATAGCCTCATCTTTTTCGAATCTAAATTAATAAAATTAATCGTATACCTTTCCCTTTGTTTATCAAATAATGATTGAAATTCGTACCAAATAGATTTAAATTTCAATCGTTACTGTAAAATGCAACCAATTCGGAAAACAGTTCAATCCCGTAATTCAAAATAACCAAATTCTCTGCATAGATGACGTCTCATTAATTATTAATCAAACTAAACCAAATTTTCCATTATTGTATCATAAAAATACTAAATGAATACATAAACTTACAACAAGCGTGTGAACAACGTAGCAGGTAATTAGAGTAAAGCAATTCCTTTTTATACAATACTTTACGCTAAAGAAACGTGATATTCCATGCCATACATAAACCTAACTAAATGCCTAACAAAATCCCAGGGGATTCAAGAAAAAAAATACTCAAATATATATAATAGCATATTCAAATACTTATTCGAAATCTTTATACAATGGCTCGTTAAATTGATTGAATTTTCAAGTTACATTTTTTTTTAACAAATCTACCGTTTAATTATTTTTCTAAGAAACGTTCCTCCTTCGATACAATCTAAGTTTCCCAACTAATTACCACGACTTATGATCAGCAATTATATTTCCATTATAATTTCAAATATTATAGAAATTGCAATTATACTTCCATTATAATTTCAAATATTATAGAAATTGCAATTATACTTCCATTATAATTTCAAATATTATATAAATTGCAATGAAAGAAGGTATTCGATCAAGTCACTGCAAATTGCCCTCTTTTCGTGTTTAATTTCCCCGAGACAAAATTAAAGACAGTGGACCAGAGAAACTTGAAATAACGAAATGCTTGACTGCAGGGCACCCCAGGTCAACACGGTTTAAAGGGACCAGACGGTTTGGATGGGTGCAACGGGACCGATGGACGTGCCGGTGCACCAGGAATGCCCGGTGTCCATGGTGGACGAGGTCCAGTGGGCCCAGTGGGAGACTATGGGCCCGTTGGCGAACCTGGAGACGGAGGTATCAATTCCGTAGGCGTGAAAGGTATCAGAGGGGATCCTGGCATCGACGGAGCAATGGTAACGCAACTTATGGTTTCTAAGTGTTACGATTAACACTAGATTTATGGACACCTTTTGTATATCAATTTTCAATATATATATATATATATATATTCTAAGGAATAAGATATACATCAAACAGAATTTGAAATTGCAGAACTGAACGAAAAATAGAGTTAAAGTAAAAAATAGCAAAAATTACTAGGGATAATAATTGTTTTTGCAAATTTTGCTCATGAAGTTTGAAACCCAAATTTTACATCAAATTTATGTAAAATTGTCCCGTAAATCTAGTGTTAAACAGAGTGATCGTTCGATTATTCAGAATTAATTTTGATAAAAATAAAATACATACTTTGCTGGGAAGATAGCATTGAAATCTGAAAGGAATTCATCCTTCAATCCTCGTTTTATAAATTATAGTATAACACGTTCGTCTTAACGTTAAATATCTCCCAACCCAAACACTAATTTGATCTCTCAGAAAGATAAAAAGAGATGTTATCAGCTATCTAAAAGAAATTCAACTATTTGATAAAATATAAAGAGAAAAGTCCAGTAATTCACTAAAGAGCTTAAAGTCGATAAAACTCTAAACTTTATAATAAAAAGAAATAACTGAACATCTTTCGTATTCTATTTTACAATGAAAGAAAAAATGGAGGAAATAGTAAAATTGATTCTGAGTACCCGAATAATCATTTGCATTACAAAAACTCAAAGCGCAGTGATGAAGCTTGACCGACATCCCTTGCGGATTCGAAGCACGCTCGTATCAGCTCCTGTGATTAGGTCGAACGTATAGATCATCGTGGGCGCGATCGTTGGAATTTGAATGCTTGGAATCAACCTGTTTCCCAGCGAAACGTGCGCCTACATCGCGAAACGGAGAGGACGAACAGAAAATTGTTGTCCGTTCGTTGAGGGATCGTCCGTCGTGGATAAATCGCGTCTACCGAAATGTGACCGTCCCCGAGGACGGGGAAAGAACCGAAGGGCGAATCGCAGGAAATCGTTGGCACACGGTGCTGTTCCGCGATCGAACACACGCCGGTGGTAGTAGTTTCGAGACGTGACGGGAATACGTGGAAACGAACGCGCTCGAAACGTTGTAGAAATCTCTCTCGTCGAGGCACTCGTATCGAGACGACAGAATTGACTAAGGTCTCGTGGATCTCTTAACGCTTAGCCAATCGAATGGGGAGATCTCCCATTTTTTCCTCGAAAAAAACGCTGCCATCGATTCTATTTCCCTTTATTGTCAGTTAGTGTTGAACTGGAGTTGAATTGATTAAAAATTGTACTTTGGAAAAGCAGAAAATGCATTTGATGAACTGTGAATAATACTAGTTCGAGACTAGCAAATAACAAAAGTAAATAGAATCAATGCCAGAGGATAGATTGGGGAGATCTCCCATTTCTTCCTCGGCAAATCAGTGCCATTGATTCTATTTCCCTTTGTTATCAGTTAGTGTTGAACTAGAGTTGAATTGATTAAAAATTGTACTTTGGAAAAGCAGAAAATAGATTTGATGAACTGTGAATAATACCAGTTCAAAACTAACTAATAACGAAAGTAAATAGAATCGATGGCAGCCTTTTTGTTGAAGGTAAATTGGGAGATCTCTCCGTTCGGTTGGCTAAGCGTTAAATTTGCATCCATAAGCGGAATAATCCGTACACGACGATTGTCAATTATCACCAATCGGGGAATAATACGTTTTCGATAATATTCTTCTGTTGCCGTAAAACATTTCGGGAATGAGACAGAAGCTTTGTAAGAAAATTATTGCAGTTTCGTGCACCGACATCTTTTCTGTTTGTTGCTTCGTAAACATCTATACTTTCCAGTATTTATATTTCATGTAAAGTGATAAAAAAATTCAAGTAGAAAAAAAGGGTAGAAACTATGTACAAACTTCTAATTAAGTAAGAAAACCAGGCAATAGAGAAAAGTTATACATTTCAGTTATTAATTCAACAAAATGTTATTCCCTATGTAATATAAACATCATACAAGTTATAAACAATGATAATTCAACGACTTATTCAGCTACTTTTTACTAACTCTATAAATAATAATAAAGATTCTGAAATCCTTTAAAAAAATTCTTTCTTGAATTGAATACATTGAATAATAGTAAATAAAAAGAAAAACGTGCGCTTTTAATCGATAAACGACAAAATAGTGTAATAATTCTGTAATTGTAATGTATTAAGAATCATGAATTCTATCTGGTTCCAAAATACGAGCTCCCTTTTCAGACCGGTCGAGCCCAGAAAAAGCTGTGTCCCTGCAACTTAAACGATTCGCGAGCAGCAAAAAGTCCGCAGGAATGTCGGGAACCACCTAACTGCCAAAAAAGCGTTCATCAGGCCCGCTACTAAATCACAAATTTTCTGCGCAGGGCTTCCAAGGACCACAGGGGATTCCTGGTGATATGGGCTACGCAGGAGAAACGGGTGACATGGTGAGTACAGAATCGCGACTTATTTGATGGAGTGTGACACCGATGAGATCAAGTACTTGCAACAACAGCTTTTAACCTACTTGCAATGCACTTGATCTCATCGCTAACGGAATATCTCTTATGAGCAATATTCAAATCCCTGGAAGTGAAATTTTTGTATGGAACCTCGAACTCACCTCGATTCGTGAATAGATACTGAATACTGGTACCGTTTGTTTGTGTCAAAATACTTACAAGAGCTTCTAACCTACTTGCAATACACTCGATCTCATCAATAACGGAACATCTCCTCTCACGAGCAATATTCGAATCCCATGAAGTGAAATTTTTGTATGGAACCTCGAACTCACCTCGATTTGTGAATACATACTGAGTATTGGTACCGTTTGTTTGTGTCAAAATACTTACAAGAGCTTCTAACCTACTTGTAATATACTTGATCTCATCAATAATGGAACATCTCCTCTTATAAGCAATATTCGAATCCCATGAAGTGAAATTTTTGTATGGAACCTCGAACTCACCTCGATTCGTGAATACATACTGAGTATTGGTACCGTTTGTTTGTGTCAAAATACTTACAAGAGCTTCTAACCTACTTGTAATACACTTGATCTCATCAATAATGGAACATCTCCTCTTATAAGCAATATTCGAATCCCATGAAGTGAAACTTCTGCATGGAACTTCGAACTCACCTCGATTCGTGAATAGGTACTGAATACTGGTACCGTTCGTTTTTGTAAAAATACTTACAAGAGCTTCTAACCTACTTGCAATGCACTTGATCTCATCAATAATGGAACATCTCCTCTCACGAACAATATTCGAATCCGATGAAGTGAAACTTCTGCATGGAACCTCGAACTCACCTCAATTCGTGAAAAGATACTGAATACTGGTACCGTTTGTTTGTGTCAAAATACTTACAAGAGCTTCTAACCTACTTGCAATGCACTTGATCTCATCAATAATGGAACATCTCCTCTCACGAACAATATTCGAATCCGATGAAGTGAAACTTCTGCATGGAACCTCGAACTCACCTCAATTCGTGAAAAGATACTGAATACTGGTACCGTTTGTTTGTGTCAAAATACTTACAAGAGCTTCTAACCTACTTGTAATACACTTGATCTCATCGGTAACGGAACATCTCCTCTCACGAGCAATATTCGAAACTCATGAAGTGAAACTTCTGCATGGAACCTCGAACTCACCTCGATTCGTGGAGTACACACCGAACGCTGGTGTGCGTCTCGCTTCGAGTACCGTAACGGCTGATCGGGCTAACCAGAGGGTTCGTGAACCTCTTACGGGCGTTTAGGTCGTGTCTCTCGTTCGCCAAGCCACGAGGCCAGAGATGGAGAGACCAAGAGAGAGAAACGGAGACAGCAGAAGGGACGAGGTGAAGAGAGAGATGGATCCAGTCTGTGATCGCGTCTCGTTCCTTTTTTCGCGAGAGACGCCACCTGCTCGCATGAAATATCGTCCGGTTGGCTAAGTGTTCCCCGGCAATATTTAACGGACACGCCGGAAACAAGGAGAGGAGAGACAGAAAAAAGAGAGAAAGAGAAGGAGGGGTATTTAAAAGAATTCACGGACCCCGCGATATCGCGCGTTGATAAGCCGCTCGAGGTGGAATCCTCTTACACGCTGCCTTGTAAGAATCGCCATGGAACGCTGGTGTAACCACCTTTTGTCCGTCTTCTCAGCCTCGTGGCGCGATAAAAATCGGTTTTGAACGCTGTTGGAAAAAAAGGAACGATGACACGATAACGGGGAAGCAGATTCCTATGCGAAAAGTTTGCTCATCTTTGAGCTAACCCTTCGCGGATCGATCCGTTTGCTGCGTGAAAGACAGGCAGGATGAAAAGTGAATTGGAGCATGTGTTTTTTTTTTATTTAAGCATTTAAAAATTCATATGAAGTTTATTTGTGCTATACAATTATTTACAATGGTTATACAGTACTTAAATTATGGTTATTCACTAGGTTATATTACACAAAATTTTGAGATTACAATTTTTTAAAAATGTGAGAATATATGAACAAGCTGGTACATTTGGTTCTGAGATTAACAGGTCTAAGATGAAATAAATGGAACACGACACCATAGATGAAGACAAATATGTTCCCCAAATACTAGAAATGAAATTTTTATTTGTCTGTTTATATGTCTTATGTTTTTTTTTTTATTTTCTGAAAAATCTCATTTTTGGTGATAACCAACCGGTACCAGTTTTCATTCATGCGAACCCGTCACGCAAATCGAAGGAGTTTCGACGATTGTTGAGCGTCGAAAGTATCGCTCCTCACATGTCAGGACAATGTGTGAGTAATTGGATGTGAAAATCAAGGGCGCAGACTATGTTAATTTTACGATGTTAATTACAGTTCTTGTCAACCATTTTATTTGAGAATGTAATTCTTTCTGTCGTGACTGAGTCGCTGCCACCGATCACCAATTACCTTTCGCATTGACAAAATTCGCTGTTTGGTCCTTTCAAATTCAAAAAAATACCGAACAGGTTCGTTAAGCACTCCCTCTTGAGCCCTTAGTTCGCTCCTGGAGGAGAGGTATTGTCGTGCTAGTTGCGAGGGTGATGGTACCAGTTAGCAACGACGGAAAATTCCTCCAAGTACTGATCTTCGGTCTTTTACCGTTACAAACGTGTACCAGAACCCTTCAAAAATGCCCCCCTTCTGACACGTCCTCGGCTACTGAAGACGAGAAAAGCGAAAATCTACACACTCGAAGCTTAAAACTACACCTTCTGCCATACATTAATCTTTTAATTGCATGCCAATGAACTGAAATCCTAAACTCAAAAATGGCCTTCGTTCCGCGCCCGTGTCGTAAACTACGGAGTGGGTGACACGACGATGTTGACGCATTGTGTGTCTCAACAACGATCGATCGCTGAAGCCCAATGCAGTCACATATTATCATCTCTAAACACGAAACGGACCAATATCTGCTGAAATCTGAAACGTCGCGGTCCTGGAGCCTGCTATCTGCTGACGCGACAACCACTGATAACGCGTTCTTCCCCGAAGGAAGATTCCACCGTGAAGCGATCGTCGACATCCAAGGAACTCGAGACCTCTATTCGCTGCATTCTGCCCCCCCCCCTCCCTTGAAGAGCGAGCGCGTGTCACGCGTTTATTTCATCGTGTAAAAGATGAGAAATTGGCTCGAATTTTGATCCTTGCGACGCGTCGGATCTGACGGAGATCCAGCAAGTGTAGCTCGTCGTATTTCGCTGCGTTTTATTTCAAAATGGACGCAAAATTCAGTTCCCCGAGGACTGCGTTCGCGTTCGACGAAGCTAATCTCAAAATAGTGAAAATTTCATTGTACCGTAAGAGGGTGCATTTTTATTTAAATTCATTGCAGAGATAGGTAACTGAAGAAATAGATACTAAATAGAAGTCTATTTCACTTTTTAAAAATTATAACGTTACTTTACTTTATACTTTTCGCAAACTTTTTAACACTGTTCCTACCACGATCGGTCAAATGACCGTTTTTAAAGTTTCGATTAGAATTTCACATACATAACGTAATTGAACCGCCTTTAAATTTTAGACTTTTCCTGAAATAAACCTATAATGCATTTTTCAATATTCACTTCTTTTTTCATTGCTTAGTTTCTGAGAAAAATTTGTAATCCGTCTTACGTAGGAATGTCGTGATAGGAATAAGTATACGTGAAGTGTCGGTAGGAATAGCGTTAATACAATTACACGTGTTCTGCAATGCTTTTGGTATTTAAATTTTCCATAAATGCATATGAAAATCTTCGATCTAACGATCAGTGTTCCTATTAATATAGGTTTTATATTAATATTAATATTAATTCCTATTAATAATTTTCTACTCTTTATTTGATCTTCATTTCACGAGGATTGTTCCGTTCGATTTTCGAGCGACTTGGATAGCAATATAGAATTGATTTGGATTCACAAGAACAGATGGAACTTGATCCCATCGCTAATCTCAATTAAATAGTAGCAGCTCTTGTTACCTACAATTGGATCGTCTTCGTAGGGTTATCCTGGCGCCTCAGGCTTACCAGGCATGCAAGGTGACACTGGTGAAACGCGGTACGGCGTGAAGGGTGCACAGGGTGAACAGGGAGACAGAGGAGAGCCTGGGCAATCGACCATAACTGAATACCGGAAAACGACCAAGATTACGCCGGTGAAAGGCGTTAAGGGTGTGAAAGGGATGCGAGGAGACGCGGGAGATCGTGGGAGGAAAGGGGAGTTGGGAGCCAAAGGGCCACAGGTGAGTAATATCGTGCCATTTATTAGAATACCAAAGATGCATCCTGCTGTAATTTAAGAAACAACAGCATTAACGCGCTGAAACGTTTGAAATATTTCCAAAACATTTACAATGGTCATTTACTGTTGTGAATAATTGGAAATAATCGTGTAGTGATTGAGAAGCACGATTTCAAAATTCTTTTTCAAGTAAATTGTTTAATGGAACATTATTACTACAATATTCTTCAATATAAGAAGACATTTGAGAGAGCAAGAGAGAAAGAGATAGCAACAGTTTGAGCAAGAGAATGGAAGTGAGTGAGTGAGTGCTAAAGAAAGGCTTAGAACTAAATAAAATTAGGTACTTTATAACTTAGATTCACTAAATCATTTCGATATAGAACATATTCATAAGTAAAATTTCCAGGTAAACATTCAGGTATATTTTTTTATAGAGAAATTATATTGTTTCCAATTTCTAATCTTCCGACATCTATAAAATTATATTAAACTTGCTGTTCAAATTATTTACTCATACAATAATCCTCTATGTATCCTTGACTAGAATTATCAAATAATTACAGTTTCAATTATTTACCATCATTCAACTCTCAAAGAAAAAAGAATTGCCAATAATTGATGTACCTAGGGTTTACTGATCACATGCTGAAAATTCTCCTTCGATAAATTAAATGTGATCACAAAAATTAAAATTAAATTACAGTTTAGAATTAACAATTGAAATTTCTAAATTTTATGTTTCAAAAATTATCTTCCCTGATTATCGCGTTTATGTTCTACATGTGACATTTTCACGCAGGGTCGTTCAGGGTTCTTGGGAATCAAAGGTATGAAAGGAGAGCAAGGTGACGACGGGCCGAGAGGTAAACAGGGTGTAGACGGACCACCAGGACCTTCGGGAGAAAAGGGTGAGAAAGGAGCTCCAGGATATGCTGGTAACCCAGGTCCGGATGGCACAGATGTAAGTGCTCTGCTTTTTCTGTCATAAAAATACGAATATTAAACGAAACCGTCCAACTATATCGTTATACTGTAGAACCTTCCTTATCTGAACATCGTACCCAGATAAAGAGCATCATCTAACAATAATTCCTTATTCTTAAAAGTTCTGAAAACTAACGATAAAAACGGAATAGGTTACGCAATTCTTTAAAAAGACTGTTAACCTTCTTAATATTGATTTAAATTAAATGAAGTACAGTATAAGAAACGATAACTGGTCTCAGGTTATTCAAAAATTATTGTATCCAAACACCTTTATCTCTCTATTAGTTCATATGCAGAAAACTCTGCTATATAATATTTTTCAAGTGTAATAATATTGATAAATTTTGTATTTTATTATATTATATGTAATTTTAGAATACAATAATATTAATTGGAAAGGTTATTTAAATTAGAACTCAAATTTGACATGAATTTTTGAAAAGATGTACCTTGCGTCTTAAATTCAGGGAGAAGGAGGAGAGCCGGGAAATCCAGGGCCACCCGGCAAACAAGGAGCTGCTGGTGAACCTGGAAAATATATACCGGAACTGGACGAAATTATTCAAGGGAACATTGGAATTCAAGGAGATTTGGGTTAGTCTTTATCGGTAACTGCTTGTTATAAAAGAAAGAGAAAGAGAATAGTATATAAATTTTAGAATTGTACAATCTTTATAGAACGTTAGTGAAAGTATGAGAAAGAATAGAAGTATTTGAATGAAATAATAATTGAGACATACGTTTCCAAAATATTGAACCATAACAATTATCACTTAGTAATACCTAAACTGTGCAATTTTATCCAAATATAAAACACTTAATGCTTACTGTCGTATTTAAAATTCAATATTGCAATATCTGGAAAATAAAACAAATTCCTATCTGAAATCCATTTTTTTGATCGTGTTTAGAAAATGCAAGTATTATTTACAATTTTATTAAATAATTAAAATAAAACATAAAAGTTACATAAAACAGTCCACTTCCTTTTTTTTCTTTCTTCTTATGATTCTTGCAATTTTTCCTGAGAATATTCGCCAAGACGTTCTGATTTTTATGGATGACACAAGTGTGATAATCCCTTCGGATTAACACTTCACAGAAATTTTTTATTTATTCATATCTGAGATTGCGTCAGTAAGTCCTGGAGATGTTTCTTCTTTACCCTTCTATTTGTCTCGATGATGTACAGAGTTTTAACCAATACATTTGAATGGTTAGTTGTCCTTGCTTTATGCCTATCTGTGTGGTGTTGTATTTTTTGTATTTTTTGAAATTTTTAGGTTATTTGTTAGCTCTTCGTTTCTGATACACCAAGGTGCATCTGTTATCGTTCTTAGTATTATTAACTGCACAGCCTCCATTTTAGCTACGTGACTTTTTGCTGCCCCATAGTACCCCATAGTTGGATACCGTATGTCCAGAACAAGCAATATGATAATATTTCATATGACAAAAATAAACAATATGATAATATTTTATATGATAAAAACAAGCAAAACTTTTAATCCTAAAAAATTGTCCCTTGCACTCAGGTCCACCTGGTAGACCAGGAGAACCAGGAACACCAGGTACACCCGGTAAAATAGGTTACATCGGGCCACCCGGTCCTCCGGGACCCTCCGGACTTCCTGGATTGCCAGGATTGAAGGGATCCTCTGTCAAAGGAGAGCCTGGTAGCGACGGTGCGTATCAGACAAGATGTCCCATAAAATTCGTAAAGAAGCCATCAAACCAACGCGTTTTATCGAATCCTTTCAATTTTCTAGGTCTTCCCGGAACGATGGGCCCTCAGGGTCCGCCAGGAACACCTGGTAGAATTGGAGTCGTTGGACCAAAAGGATTCCCTGGAATATCCATAATTGGTCCACCAGGCATAGATGGTAAACCAGGGTACCCTGGCGTCTCTGGGTTACCTGGGGATCGTGGTGAACCTGGTTATCAAGGTATTGTTTCTTTAACATAAAGAAGTTCGTGCTTTTAGTAAAATGTTTATGAGGCTGGGTATACCAGCTACCAAAGCTTTGAGTAAAAAATTAATATTACAAAACCTACAATGATTATCAATAATTTATTCTGGTTATTCTGAAAGTGATTTAAGTCAACAATTTTTTTCAAAATTTATATCTTTGCTTTCTGTGGTTTGACTCATTTCCATACGATACGATTGATAAAATGACATTTTCAAATTTTCTAACTTAGATCACTTTCGTAATTATCAACACAATTAAAACATTGATATTGAATCTAGGTATAATACTTTTAACCCTTTGCACTCGAAAGGCAATGTTACGAATTTCATGAATTTCCGAGTGGAACTGACTAAATAATCATATTTATAAGTTTCAGTATTATTTATCTAAACTAAGTAAATTTTAATGTAAGTAAATTCTAGTGGATACTATTCAGTTTCGATATTTCGCATTTGAAAATTTTTGCAAATTGTTTCATTTAACGACTGAGACCCCTTTCGAGTGCAAACAGTAAACTTTGTTAGATAAATGAAAAAAATATTTCCAGTAGGTATATATTATTGTTAAACAAAAAGAATAATATTAAATTCTATAGTAATATAATTATAGATCTTATTCCAAACTCCATTAAATAAATGTGAATAAAATATCTTTTTAATTTCTGTTCAATATAAAATGAGTAGTCTACTTCAGTTAAATAACTCATTATTAGTTATAAGAGAAGCTTAATTATTACATATGAATTCATTAAATTGTTGTAACAAAAATGATTGGTAAATCTTTGTGCAATTAATCACAATGATATCGACTGTTTTTTCAATTAACCAGGTCCTAAAGGTTTCCCTGGGAAAGGAATCAGGATACGTGGTCCTCCTGGTGAACGTGGCTTACCAGGAAGGCCAGGAATTTCTGGACCAGATGGATGGCCAGGTATACCAGGTCCCAAAGGTTTTAGGGGTCTCAGAGGAGACGACTGCGGCGTTTGTCCACCAGGTAACGTAAATTAATTATTTAATAAAAAAATATATATATTTTCAAGAACAAAACATGATGCATGTACAGTGACTTATTAAATTGTTCGAATGATCAGGCTACATTTTTTTTTTAACAAATCAATAGTAAACTTATTGTTTGATTATTTTCTTGAGAAATATTTCTCTTGATACATTTTAAGTTTTCTAATTAATTAGTAACAATCGGTAATTATATTTCAGTAAAATAAAAATTGCAATGGAAGAAGATATTTGATCGATTTCTTGAGTCACTGTATGATAAAAAAAGACGGAAATATTGTAATTGAGAAATAATCGATGATTAAAATCAAACCATCAATTTATTGTAAAACGACAATAATTCTTCACATAAATAATAATATAATAATAATAATAATAATAATAATAATAAATTAAACAAATAATTTACCTGCACACACGATACGAGCTGAAACAAACTGTTTATCCAAGTAAGATAAATTGTTAACTCAAGGTGTTAAAATTATTTTTATTTGAACGTCTGCGAACGTTAAACGTTGAGCTTCAATTCTACCCTGAAAATCTGCTCTCTAATACTGCCACATTATTCCGTGGTTTCGCTCCATTTGCCATTGTCCAGACAATATCGGTTAACTAGCGTGACTAATGATGATGGCATCTTGAGGTAACAACGGCGGACATTTACCGCTGCATCTTCAGCTTGCAACGAGGTTGTAATGTTATCAGGCCTGATAGCACTCTGCATTTATCAAACATTCATCTTATGCACCAATTCATCTCCATCTACCGAGCTAATGTGCATACAGATACCAAATACATTGCTGTATCTGTAATGGCTCTCGAAACACACGCGACTGCAATTTCAACATTTAATCATTTTTTTCGAATAAACATTCTCCTTCGTACCATCTGAATTTCTCAATCACTGTGATTTAAAAACCAACAATCGTATTTCGATTAAATAAAATATATAATAAAGGAATTCTATTAATTATGCAAACAAATTATTTCTGTCTTTTAACACGAAAAATACTACGATTTCACTATTTTTTCAGCACGATTTGATGAACCAACAACCGTATTTCGATTAAATAATATAAATAGTAAAGGAATTCTATTAATTATGCAAACAAATTATTTCTGTCTTTAACACGAGAAATACTACGATTTCACTTCTTTTTCAGCACGACCTGGCGAAAAAGGCGAACGTGGTGACCCTGGATTAAACGGATATCCCGGAGCGCCAGGTTATCCAGGATTGCCTGGACCACGCGGATTTAAAGGAGCACACGGCAAACCAGGTATTCCTGGACCAATGGGATTGGAAGGTGACAGCGGAAGACCGGGAGTCGCTGGTCCCCAAGGACCAAAGGGTGAAAGAGGAAAACTGATACTACCTGACGGAAAGTTAATTGGAATACCTGGTGACATCGGTGAAAAAGGCTTTCCCGGAGTCGAAGGACCAAGAGGACCACGGGGAGGACCCGGTTCACGAGGTGACACGGGTGCTCCAGGACCAAAGGGAGAAAAAGTAGGAAAATTTTTATTAGGAACAAATAAATAAAAAGGCAAAGAAGCAATGAAAGAAACAAAGGAATATAAAAAGAATAATACTGGTACTATTTATAAATAATTGACTGTTTAACTCTGCACTTGAAACTTTGTTTGCCGAGCTTTTCGAGTGCAAAGGAAAGAAAATTTCCTTTATGCTTTCTAAACATTTCGCATTATAATGTACATTTTTAAGTTACTGATTTTTAGGCATCACATTTTTATGGTTGCAATTAAAAAAGTAGAATGCAGAAGGATATCTATTTCACTTTCTATAAATTATTACACGTATTTTATTTTAAATGATTTACAAATGATGATGAGAATGATTATGAGTTACAAAACCTACAGTCTATTCATAAATCGCTGCATATTTAAAAATATTTTGTTCAAAATAATTACCATGTTAGGTTTTAGCTAAGTTTTTAAGGGATAATGTAACTTAATGCTTTCTATAAATAGTCTTATAAATGAACGAGATCAATTATAATTAAATAATACATTACTTCTTCGAGATCAATTATGATTAAATAATAAATTACTTCATCAAGATCAATTATAATTAAATAACATATTACTTCTTCCAAATTATCGCTAATAACCACACAATTAATTCGAAGTTATACATTAATCAAAGAAGAAACAAACAAGCAAACACTGTTTTACTTTTAGGGTGATCATGGTTCTCCAGGATTTCCAGGACGCGATGGCATCTCCGGGATGGATGGTATCCCAGGTGAAAAAGGGGACGATGCATTGACGCCAATCGAAGAACTCAGAGGTGATCCAGGTTACCCGGGCATTCCCGGTCCCAAAGGTGAACTGGGTAATAAAGGATCAAAAGGAGAGCCGGGAACGTCCTCGCAATACCACACAAAGCAAAAAGGAGAGAAGGGATATAAAGGAGAATGGGGTGCTCCAGGTGAGAAGTTATCGAAACTGCAATCGCGCCCGTGAAATTTCAAATTAATAATACAGAATTAATTTTATTTGAGAGGTGGCAAGGTTCAGGTACAGGTGTAACAAAGTAAAATTCTTAGATATATTTAAAATAATTTAATATTAACGTATAAACAACGTGCATACAATCATTGTAACCAGAATATTGCCTTTTTCTCTAAGAATATTAATTCATTTAAGTCTAAACTTTATAGTTTCTTATTAAACTTAGTTATTTGTGCTCCCTCGTCGTTTATTCTTTTGTTACTTTTCTTCGTATGAAATGGACTTTGCCCGTAGAAAGTAAAATAAAATAAAAACAAAGGATTAATTTTTAAAGATGGTAGAGTTCAGGTGTAGGTGTAAAGTTCTTAAATATATTTAAAATAGTTTAGTAGTAACGTATAAACAACTTTTTCAACTTAACAACTTCGACGTTCTTGCTGTACTCGCAATCATGCTCTTTCTGCCCCGCGCTCGCAATCTCCCTGTCACATATTTCTCCAAACACTCATTTCCTTTCTTTCCAATTGTAAACCTTTTAAACCTAAAATAGTTTAATAATTACCACTTAAACGACTTTACAACTTAGCAATTACTGCGTTCTTAATTCCTTCAGAATCACTCTTTCTGCCTTCATAGTCAAACTCTTTTTGTCACGCGCTCGCATTCTCCCTGTCACATATTTCTCCAAACACTCATTTCCTTTCCTCGATAAAATTAGGAATAGCAGTAACTGTTTTTGCAAATATTACTTATGAAGTCTGAAACCCGTCAAATTGATGGGTCCCGTAAACCTAGTGTTAATAAACAGTAACAGTATAAATAAAATTTGTATTCTACGAATAGAATACAAATAGAATATGAATAAATAGTGTTCTATCATAATGATAATAAAAATGAATATATGGACAATATTTGCGAACCATAAAATTATGTTCTACATTGTCCTGTCGTCTTAAACTTCTGTCCGTTACTTTAGTTGAATTTTCAACCGTCGCTTTATACTGCGTTGCCAATTGTGTAATTGTGGATTTTTTCATGAAATTTCTGCAGGACAGGACGGTGCCAAAGGTGCCCAAGGGTGGCTGGGTGCCGAAGGATTCCCAGGACCGTCAGGGATCCCCGGGTCACCCGGTATATCGCTTCAAGGCCCTACAGGCTTAAAAGGATATCCTGGAATGCCAGGAGAACAAGGTCCTCGGGGTGTAGCGGGTAAACCAGGACTACAAGGACCTGTTGGATTTCCGGTAAGTTCGACGAAAAGGAAACAGGATGTACAGTAAAAGACACGGCTAACACTAGATTTCTAGGATACTTCAATCAAAATTTGAACCTGTTGATTTCGTAGGGATAAAACCTTTAACATAGAAAGTGATATTAAGTATACAAGTTAATTTTAGTCTTTTGTTTTGGCAGATTTAGAGTTTACTTAAATTTGTATGCCCAAAGGATAATGGATGAAGTAATCTCCCTCACTTTCTATAACCTTTGCCCATCTTTCGGGCAACTGTGATGTCTGATTTGAAGAAACTAGGCTGTTTCATTTCGATGAACTGATCTAAAAGTGATTGCAATTCCTCATCCTCAGAATCGTTTTTTATCCTGGAGGTCGAAATTACCTTCCCGAAACCTTCGGTATCAGTATTTGCTGGTGGAATGAGTTACAGCATTCTCACCAAGAGCATCACAGATCATTTCTGCAACTTCAGCGGCATTTCTTTTT
Source organism: Tetrapedia diversipes (assembly GCA_033822845.1). Classification (NCBI taxonomy): domain Eukaryota; kingdom Metazoa; phylum Arthropoda; class Insecta; order Hymenoptera; family Apidae; genus Tetrapedia; species Tetrapedia diversipes. The sequence continues at coordinate 131,687 of JAOPTO010002233.1, read as the reverse complement.
TAACTGAAGTGCGAAGAGCACAAAGTTGTTAAATGTACTCTTTGCTGCATGCCATCGTTTAAACTATGATTTACCTAAATTATGTTGACCGAATCAAGCAGTCTTCTAACGTTTTGGAAAGCTAGATGTCTACACTATAAGACTCCAAAAATACCGTTACGATATTCAAATTGTAAATAACCTTTTTGATCATTGAAAAATGAAAGACTAAAATTAACTTGTACACCTAATAGAATTGATTGATAGAAAAGATATTTCATTTGACTTCCTTCTTGCATGCTTTTAACATTATATTACACTCACGGTATAAATTTCATGGTTATTTTTATAAAACGTACCTTTTGAACCTTTTCATAATACACATATGTATGTCAATAAGAATCTGAACCTGTTGATTTCGTGGGGATAAAATCTTTAACACAAAAAGTGATAATTGATTGATAGAAAAGATATTTTATTTGATTTCCTTCTCGTATATTTTTAATGCTATATTACACTCACAACATAAATTCCATGGTTAATTTTATAAAACACACTTTCCGAACTTTTCATAATACACATATGTGTGACAATAAAAATCTGAACTTGTTGATTTCGTAGGGATAAAACCTTTAACACAAAAAGTGGTAATTGATTGATAGAAAAGATATTTTATTTGACTTCCTTCTCGTATATTTTTAATGTTATATTACACAATCACAACATAAATTCCATGGTTATTTTTATAAAACGTACCTTTTGAACCTTTTCATAATACACATATGTGTGACAATAAAAATCTGAACTTGTTGATTTCGTAGGGATAAAACCTTTAACACAAAAAGTGGTAATTGATTGATAGAAAAGATATTTTATTTGACTTCCTTCTCGTATGCTTTTAATGTTATATTACACTCACGGTATAAATTTCATGGTTATTTTTATAAAACGTACCTTTTGAACCTTTTCATAATACACATATGTGTGACAATAAAAATCTGAACCTCTTTATTTCGTAGGGATAAAACCTTTAACATAGAAAGTGATAATTGATTGATAAAAAAGATACTTTATTTGATTTCCTTCTCGTATGCCTTTAATGTTATATTACACTCACAACATAAATTCCATGGTTATTTTTATAAAACATACTTTTCAAACTTTTTGTAATATACCTATGTGTGACAATAAAAATCTGAACCTGTTTATTTCGTAGGGTCGCGTAGGCAACAAAGGTGATCGCGGAGACCCAGGCTCGAATCAAACTTACGGCGATTACGGATTAATGGGTTGGCCTGGTGATAAGGGAGAGTTCGGTGATGCCGGACCAATGGGTTTCCGTGGAAGACCCGGAGTCGACGGGTCGAAAGGTTTGAAAGGTGCCAAAGGTGCACCAGGTATTGCTGGATATCCTGGACTTCAGGTAAAGTTACACGATTTTTATAGCGAAAACTACAAAAAATTTATTATTGGTATCTGGTACTGGGAAATCTAACTGAAAGATATCCATTGTCAGGGAGCTAAAGGTCAACGAGGTGACAGTATCCAGGGGTCTAGAGGATTTCCCGGAATACCTGGCCAACCTGGAATGCCTGGACAACTGGGAGACGTTGGTATCGCAGGTACAGTAATTTTTATTGATTTGCTTTGAATAAAAGTTAGAAATGGAAGATAATTAACCTTGGAAATATTTATTGTCTGAATGGCAGAATAATTAATCAATTACTTAAATAATTATTTACTATTTTAATCTTATTAATAATTACAGCTAAATGAATGAATGAATTATTTTTGTTTGAAGTAATCGTGGGAGCAGATGTTTAAATAATTGTATAAGGAAAATTAATGTTTATGTGAATGTAATACATAACGCTAAAATGGAAATTTTGTAGACAATTGAGAAAGATTGACTTTTTAGGTAATTCAGACCGAGTAATAATATTCAGTACTCTATAAATGTGCTTTCTTTTACATTTAATACACAACAGCAGGTTCACGTTATGTGAAATTAGTCATTCCTTGTATATCCTATTTAATTTCGTAATTTGTTAGCAGTGAAATATTTAACGCCATTTTTTATACATGGATTCCTATAAAATTGAATTTTTATTTTAACTACCGTTTCGATTGACTAATTCAGTATTTGACACAAGCAGTGAATAATTAACACCAATGTGTACGCGTAGCAACTGAAAAGATGAAAAAGCAGAAAATTGAAACAAGTGAAACGTTGTACGTAGTTAAAGTGCCATTGATTTTAAACATTTCTAAAGTTCCCACGTCCTCGTCACTTCCGATTGGAATACGTGTACAGAGAGGTGCATGTTCGTCCCTTGTTTATCGCGTTCATACGTTATCACTAATCCTTGTTTATAGCGGCCTAACAGTACCATGAATCGTCGAAACTGTTTCGAATGGTCTGTACAGAATCGTTCGATACACCGATAAGATCTCCATTTTAAAGCAACCGCACATCGATTATATTAATTAACATTTGCAGTCTAACAAATTTACACGACAATCGTGTAAATAAACTCTATTTGTTATTTTTAACGGACAACATTTTGTCAGTTTATCAGTATCTTTCTCTGTTGATAATTGATTTCTCGTCGTTTTCCGTTCAATCATTTAGAATTTTCGTTTGGCTGGCGTCGGTCCGTCTAATGAATTATCATCTTCTGATGATGACAACCGTACTACTCTGCGACGTTTGGAAGATAAAAATATTGCACTTGACATGTCACTACCTCCTTCTCTTTCCGACATATTCAATGTTATGGGCAATAACTATTTCCAAAACTAAACTCAACTTTCTTTTTACGAACAATCTGTACACTTCGGTAAGTCTTTTCCAATTGATCGCCTCTCTAAGGTGCGTACGTGACTTTTTTATACATCATACGAAAATATAGTGAACAGAATCACACGTACACCTAAAAAGCGTCGAAATTAGCACAACAAAGAATAATTCCTTATCTCTCAGCGATACCCTACAACTTTGTATCGCTCGCCGGCTGCCGATTGAACGGAAAGGACTGCAAAGTCGGCGCCGGGCTCAACGTGTTAAGGGGTACGACTTGAGCAAGCTTACCCTATACGCCACTATACGTAGAAACGCACCATCCTTGCCCAAACCGCTTCTCAAAAACGTTTAAAAATTCCACAGGCTCCGACGGGCCGCCTGGATTCGACGGAATGAAGGGACTGAAAGGGGAGCTCGGTTTCATCGGACGTCGCGGAGACGACGGCGACGTTGGCCCCATGGGTTACCAAGGACGGGACGGGGTGCGGGGTATGTTGGGTGCTCCTGGTCTGGACGGCGACGTGGGCGAAACAGGCGACCTTGGCCCACCCGGATGGCCTGGCCTGGAAGGTCTACCCGGCCTGCTAGGTGACAAAGGGGAGCCTGGAGACCTCGGTCTAGCTGGCATTCCAGGGATCATGGGATTGCCAGGATTCAAAGGCCTCCCTGGAGACCCTGGACCCGACGGTCCGGATGGTCCTCTGGGTGAGAACGCGTTCAGCGGACCGCAGGGTGACTTCGGTGAGCCTGGTTTCATGGGGGAGGTCGGACCTAGGGGTATGCCAGGCGTGGACGGACGACCTGGATTACCCGGGGAACCAGGATACGCCAAGGACGGGTTCGATGGTCTGCCAGGACAGAAGGGTGAACCTGGTTTCCATGGATTCAACGGACAACCTGGACCGAAGGTACCAGTCTTCTTTGGTGATCACGATTTTTGGGCAATTAACGCTTTGACTGCCACGTTGGTCATATATGACTGACTCCCATATATGACCAACTTATACATATATGACTCCCATATATGACTCCCATATGACTGATTGTTTCCCATGTGATGTCATGATGGTCATTGATGACCGGAGTACTTCAACTGCTTTCAATTGTAAGAGTTGAATGAAAATTGATAATTAGTGCATTTTGAACATTATTACTAATTGGAGGATACTTTGAAGTACGAAGTGACCCATTGAACAATTACAAATTTTTATTAGAAATCGAAAACAAAAGATTTCTATGAAATATTGCATCCAGCTAAGACTTGAATAAAAATTGACAGTTAGTGAATTTTGAACATTACCGATAACTGAGGATACTTTGGGTACGAAGTGTCCCATTGAACAATTACAAATTTTTATTAGAAATCGAAAATAAACGATTAATTTCTATGAAATATTGCATCTGGCAATGTACTCCCGCGGCGTCCTGAGCGAAACATATGATTTCGGTCCTGGCAGTCGAAGGTTTAACACAGAATTTCGTTTTTATTGATACCGTAAGGTATTCAATTTTTATTGCATTATGTCAGAATGATGTAATATATTGTATGGGGTGTTACCGTAATGTACTGAATCTTTATGAACACATTGCGTACGAGTCACGAGATATCTCGTTTTAATAAATGGCGTATAATGCACAGTAGAACAGTTGAATGAGTCATTCTTCACCTTTTTTGCAGGGAGAAATAGGTGACATGGGTCCGGATGGCTTCAAAGGACAGAGGGGCGAGTGGGGACTGAAAGGAAGACCTGGAGCACCTGGTATTTACGGTATACCCGGTGTGAAAGGTGAAGTGGGTCCTGTAGGACCTGTTGGTTTGCCAGGACCCAAAGGTGTAAGGGGATTAGACGGTGATCCTGGAAGAATGGGTATGCCAGGTAAGTTTTACAATTTTACAATCAAAATTATCTACTGTTAGCTCATTCTAAGAACGTGTATCAGGTTAACTGTAGATCATACAGGTGTATGTACATTCCGTGTACACTACATCAACGATTTTCGACCTATGTTACACGTACCACTGATGGTGCGTTGAATATTCCCAGATGACATATGAATTGAACACAATTGTAGCAAATTTTGATATTATATGCAGCGGGGTTTTATTTTAGAATCTAGAATCTCAATTTGGGATGAATTATGGAGAAAAAAAGGAAAATAGGCTTTTTGCATTTTACATGAGACGCTTTTTGGTTAAAAATATTTTCATATGTACAAAAAGATATCATCTCTGCAAAATGGTTTTGTTAATTAATCGTACAGTAATTTGAAAAAAGTGAAAAGATAAGGTTGAGAGCCATCTACTCTACATTGTACACGGTGTACCTTGCGGGTTTTAATCTACGTGACACAGTAGTTTATAAACAGCAGGAAATCGTTAATATAAGAACATAAGAATATATAAAAAAAATAAACGCTATATTGTAACACTAAGAATGTCAGAAAACAGTCTAATGTGAGGCACAAACTAGTCTCATTAGATACACGAAAAACCTAATGTTACAAGACCCCTGTACAATCTGTTAACACGTTCGCGGACGTGAATGTTATAGCATTCATTTTCATTGTGATACAGAATGACGTGGATGCTATGGCATACAAATTTTAAAACCAATTATTATTGATTTAATTTTATACAATCTCGATTCAAATATCATCGTGGATACTATAGCATTAATTGAACACAACTGTTAAAATGTGATATTCTAACTGGTCTTACAAAATGTGTCTAATCACGTATCGGATATCACAATTAATTTAGAAAAACATCACCCTAGAGATTCGTTAAACAGACTAACGTAATTTGTTGCAATTTAAAACCCAGAAACTTCGAAGGGCTTGAAATATCGTATAATGTACACGTTTGTTCAGGGATGCCTGGTGATCGGGGTGCTAGAGGATTACCCGGTATGATGGGCACACCAGGGTCCAAGGGACAGGTTGGCGAGCCTGGTTTCCCGTCGTACGGCACTGCAGAGGAAGGTGATTTCGGAACTCCTGGTCTCGAAGGTTTGCCAGGTGAAAAAGGAATGCGGGGCGATGAAGGCTTCATTGGATTACCTGGACGCAAGGTAATTAATTAATGAATAATTTAGAGTACAATTCCATCACCATTCGCCAATTTCTACCTATTTATGAGATCCAGTATGACGAGAATTAATTAATTTAAAAGATTCATGCCTATGGAATATAGATATTATAATTTATTTCTGGCATATAAAATAATAAATTAAAGAGAACAAACTAGATTTATAGGTAACATTAATTTTAAAGTAAAAATTGATTGATTGATTTCAGGGTATGCAAGGTGATGCTGGACTCCATGGACGTGATGGATTCCCAGGTGTGCCAGGATTCCCAGGTCTTCCTGGAGATCAAGGACCGCAAGGTTTCCCAGGTAAAAATATATCATCTTCATAATTTAATTGATTCTCTCAATGTTGATTGTTTTTCTAATATTAAATAATTTAATAACTTCAAAAAGTTTCTGTGTCTTGTGTCTTATATAATTGGACATCTAGTACGTAGATCTCATCAGGATAATCAGTACATAATTTTTCGTCTGAATATGAATATGTTGGAAAGCAGAACGTTTGCTGATATCCTATTCATATTCAAAATCATTAATAACCATGCAGATTATCCTTTAACACTTAAATTAATCAATTTCAATGTTTGTTCAAGCTATCTGTAGAATATTTTAATTTTCCATAATGATACAATCAGAGACAATCATAAGCAAAGGCGGATTTGAATTTTTACCGCCTTAACAGAATTATTTTATTGCCTACTACACATATATAATGAAATCTTAATTCTACGATCAACGCCATCTATTATTTGGCAACTGGAAGTTACCACTCGTTACTCGGAACACAGAATGAGCAAGGAGGTCGTCTTAGTTTTAATAAATATTTAAAATTACCTTATTGTGTCTTATGTCGGTAACAAGTTTTTAATTCTGAGATCAGCGCCATCTATTATTTGGCGACTGGAAGCTACCACTCGTTACTCGGAACACAGAACAAGCAAGGAGGTCGTCTTAGTTTTAATAAATATTTAAAATTACCTTATTGTTTCTTATGTCGGTAATAAGTTTTAATTCTGAGATCAGCGCCATCTATTATTCGCCGTCTGGAAGCTACCATTTTATAATCGCGATGGTATACGAGTACGGATACATTTTTACCGGCAGTCGAAGAAAATTAGCTAAATACTCATTTTTATGCATAATTTTTGCGCTTTCAAAATTGTAGCATATAAGTAGCATATAAAGCTAACATTACAAACTACTTTCATATGTGCATTTCAGTACAAATTTCATTGCAAACAATTAATTCGGCCGGAAGCTAACGTTGGTTGATAGGAACATCGGATAACAAAAAGGTCGTAATTCTAACCACGAGATGGCCAAAAATATTTTTACCGATAATTAAAGAATATTTAATAATTACGTATTAATGGGTAACAATTTGTAACAATTCTCTACAACAAAAACTACATAAATTAATTTCGCAAATCAGTGGAAATAAATATACGTTGAGATGCATACGAATATGAGATGTATGTATTTAGAAAACATTGAATAATTTCGAAAATAGGAAAAGAATTGTGATAAAAATAATAGAGAAAAGCTGAAGAAACAACATTTCCCTCAGGGATATGTAGATTTTTAATTAATTATACAGAAGCCTGTAATTAATGGTATATGAATAGATATTGCTGGCGTCCCTCAAATACTATTTGAGATAATTACTAAGAATTAAATGTTTGCAATGAAATTTGTACTGAAATGTACATATGAAAGTAGTTTGTAGTATTAGCTTTATGCTACAATATTGAAAGCACAAAAATTATGCATAAAAATGAATATTTATCTAATTCTCTTCGACTGCCGGTAAAAATGTATCTGTACTCGTATACCATCGCGGTTAACAAACGGTAGCTTCCAGTCGCTGAATAATAGATGACGCTGATCTCAGAATTAAAAACTTGTTACCGACATAAGAAACAATAAGGTAATTTTAAATATTTATTAAAACTAAGACGACCTCCTTGCTCGTTCTGTGTTCCGAGTAACGAGTGGGAGTTTCCAGTCGCCAAATAATAGATGGCGCTGATCTCAGAATTAAAAACTCATTACCGACATGAGAAGCAATAAAAGAATTTTAAATATTTATTAAAACTAAGACGACCTCCTTGCTCGTTCTGTGTTCCGAGTAACGAGTGGTAGCTTTCGGTCGCCAAATAATAGATGGCGCTGATCTCAGAATTAAAAACTCATTACCGACATGAGAAGGAATAAAGGAATTTTAAATATTTATTAAAACTAAGACGACCTCCTTGCTCATTCTGTGTTCCGAGTAACGAGTGGTAACTTCCTGTCGCCAAATAATAGATGGCGCTGATCTCAGAATTAAAAAATAGGAGGCAATAAAGTAATTTCAAATATTTCTTTAAATCTTTTACCGCCTATACTTCAGTTCGCGAAATTTATTGATTAAATAATCAAAATCGGTATAATTTAAAACGTCGTTTTCTATGTTTAATAATTATCGACGCATTCACTCTTCTATCTTGATTCATATTTGTTCGTAAATAATTTTTTATAAGCTTTAAAACCAGAAGTATTTACTCAATTTATAGTGATGAATTATAAGATCATGCAATTATGATCGCACGATTTCATTTATTCTCTACGGAAGGAATTTTCTTCAAAACCACCGCATTTGGCTGTAGCTTACTCAGCCTATATCCTCGTATACATGAGTAAAGTTAATAAATAAATAAATAAACAAGCAATACTAATGTTTTTATTAATATATTTCTTTCTTAAATTTTATCAATAAATTCATATACCTGACCACATACTTATACTCCAGATGATACGAACTTGTTTGAATAATTGTGAAGCAAATAATCAATTAATTAATATTAATATTATTTAGGATTATCTGGCGAGTTCGCTGAACCAGGAGAACCAGGACGTCCTGGATTGGACGGGATACCTGGCATTCCAGGAATTCCAGGTCAGAAAGGTGCTCCCGGAGAGTATGGGCCTAATGGTCCTAAAGGAATTCGCGGAGACTTTGGACCAAGCTTCCGTGGCCAAAAAGGACTTCCAGGAGATCGAGGTTATTCTCTTTTTCTTTGATACCCATCTTTTCAATTACTATTCCATTTTCTCAACAATTTAATGCATTAGGAATATCTAAAGTTCAAATTGATCAACGAAATTGAAGTAAAAATTTACGTCTTGGATTTGATTATTTATAATCGACATAACTTTTAAACACCACAGTTTTGAATAAAATTAAATAACATCAAAAGTGTTGCAAAAATAACAAACAGCAATAAACGCGTCATTTTTGATAGTTAGCTACAAATCGTTTAAAATCGATATCTTATTTTATCATGTTCAGGACTACAAGGTTTCGAGGGTATTCCTGGACAACCTGGATTGCAAGGTTTTCCAAGTCTTCCTGGATTACCAGGACCAAAGGGTTACCCTGGGGAGCCTGGATTTCATGGAATTTCCATTAAGGGAGAGCCAGGAGAAATTGGGCTGCCTGGATACGATGGTGCGATGGGAGCAAAGGGCGAAAGGGGTGATTCGGGTCTTCCTGGATTCTCAGGTCTAGCCGGACCGAAAGGAGAACGCGGAGACGATGGAGAACCTGGTTTACCAGGATTGGATGGTCCTCCAGGACCAAAGGTTATCATCACATTATTGTTATCTTATAAAAGAAATATTAACACTTTAACTGCCACGTTGGTCATGTTGGACTGGTCCACGGTTTCTTCTGTGCTTCAACTACTTACTATTATAAGAGTTGAATGAAAATTGTCAGTTAGTACATTTTGAACGTTATCGCCAATTACAGGATATTTTGAAGTAAAAAGTGCACCATTGAATGATTAAAAATTTTTATTACAACATCGAAAACAAAACATTAATTTCTATGGTCATCGATGATGACTTACAATTGTAAGAGTTGAATAAAAATTGGCAGTTACTACATTTTGAATCTTACCGCTAATTAGAGGATACTTTGAACTAATAATGATAAAGGTGTAGTTTTAGGATCTTTTAGATGTTTTATTTTTGCGTTCAATAACAACAGTCCTTATGAATAAATTAAAGACTATCTGTTTGTGATAACGTAAAATAAAGAATAATCCAGAAATCTATTATTCAGTTAGCTGTACAGTCTTATTTTAAAAATGTGCACGTAAATCGTTTCGCGAGAACCAAGGAATGGCATGCAATGTTTGAAATTCACGAATTTAATTTAACCTTTATTAAGATTTCAATTCAATAGCAAATGATAATTATGTGTCTTGTTGTATCGCAATTATACTCGTCTTAATACAAAAAATTAATACTTTTTCGTAACGAGTAGATATACTCGTCGTACACAGTTAATAACTTAAATGTAATTAACGTATTATACATATTTATGTCTAATTATTACGAGAATCAAACCAAATGAGACCGATATAATTTTCAGAAAGTTTACTCGAAATTATTATGCACTTTACAGGGACCAAAGGGAGATCGTGGAACAAATCCATTCTCGCCTTTCCCAAGGAAAGGTCACCCTGGAGATATAGGACCTCCAGGATTACCAGGTATTATAATAAACGGAATAAGTTTTCAGATCAATCAGAAATCGAACGATAAATAGAGGTATTTGAGAACAATACGAATAAACGTTTATACAGGTTTCCCTGGAGTGAGTGGGATGATAGGCGAGCCAGGTGAAGACGGATTGCCTGGAAGAGAAGGAGAATACGGGATGGATGGACCCCCAGGTCCTCGGGGTCCACAGGGTATAGATGGACCTCATGGTTATCCTGGTTCACCCGGTATAACTGGACGACAAGGACCTCCAGGTAAACATCTGTCTGCTAATTAACAAAATTTAACTATTTTAAATAATAAAGGATAATAATAGTAATTAATGATAGGATAATAAATAATAGTAATAGGACAATAATAATGACTGTTGTAAATAATAATAATTTAAGTATTATAAATTCAACTGTTATAAATAATAATAATTTAAGTATTATAAATTTAACTGTTATAAATAATAATAATTTAAGTATTATAAATTCAACTGTTATAAATAATAAGAATTTAAGTATTATAAATTCAACTGTTATAAATAATAAGAATTTAAGTATTATAAATTCAACTGTTATAAATAATCGTGAGGATTGTATTAGAAAATATTTAAAAACTTCGTAATTAATTGATTTATAAAGATTTATAATCAACATAATTATGCAGTTAGCATATTTTATCCATAATCGCATTCGTTATAGCACGTTAAAGGGTAAAAATGTAAATCGTGAATTTGCAGGATACCCTGGAATACCAGGAGCTCCAGCACCACCAGCACCAGGTCCACGAAACAGAGGATTCTACTTCGCCCGACACTCGCAATCTGAAATGATACCACTCTGCCCGCAGAACACGGTGAAACTTTGGGAGGGCTTCTCCTTGCTGCATATTATGGGCAATGGAAGACCATATGCACAGGATCTTGGTAAGAAGAAACAATTGGATAAGAAAATCATTAACAAATTAGGCATGCGTAGAAATTCGTCAAATTAATCAAATGGTTGAGCTACATTTTTTATCAAATCCAACTGTAAATTTAATATTTAACTATTTTTCTGATAAATATCTTTTTCATGCTTTTTTAATCTTAATAAAGTTGGTAGCTATAATTTTAGTTAAGCGGTAAATGTATTGAGAAAAATGTTTGATTAGTTTTACGAATCATACATATAAATGTAGTGAAAATTTACTAATTAAATAATTCACACATTAGTGACAAAAGAATTAAGTTGCGGTTTTATTAATTAATTAGACTTCAATCCAACGAGCTATACTAATATACGTTACCTTAATATTTTTATCTTTTCAAAAATTAATACTTACAGAGGCAAGCAGTCGAATTTTAGAAAAAGCTACAGAACAACTTAATATTTAAAATTTATCAAGACGAACTTCTTTCTTTGTTTCAATTTTTCAATACTTAGGAACAAACAATACATATGAATTAAATTGTTACAGAAAACAGTGGAAATGAAATTAATCTTAAACATATACATGTTATACATATACATATACATATACATATACATATATATTTTTCGGTAATGCATAAACATAAAAGGTTATTCTTACATAAATCTCTTAAACAATCGTATTATCTTTTCAATACAAATTACTGTTTTGTCCCCGTTTACTTAATTATAACTTCAAGATCCTCTCTAACACGGCATTATCCTCTTTGCCAGGTGCGGCCGGAAGTTGCGTCACGAAGTTCTCCACCATGCCCTTCATGTTCTGCAGCATCAACAACATATGCGATTACGCGAATCGGGAGGATTACAGCTACTGGCTGAGCACAACAGAGCCTATGCCCATGTCCATGACACCGATACCAGCACCGGAAGTCGGCAGATACATCTCTAGATGTTCCGTTTGCGAAGCTCCGACAAGAGCGATCGCGGTGCACAGTCAAACCATGGCTATACCGCAGTGTCCAGGTGGTTGGGAGGAACTCTGGATCGGATACAGCTTCCTCATGGTCGGTATTAATTTCAACTTGTTAGATAGATAATAAGTATAACTAACGGTACCAAGAAAAATTAGCACAATGTGCATCAAATGAGAAACCAACGCAGCGTACTAAAAATTCGAGCAAAACCGTAAATCTACGTGACCCGGTCCTAGAAAGTCACAATGGAAAAACGTAGATTTACGTGACCCATTCGTTAATCCTTTGACTCCTATGGACGTGTATTTGCGTCTATTTGAAGCTACTCGTGTGGATTTTGAATTTGAATCAAAAACTTTTATAAATACTTTAATTATCACATAAGATTAAAACAAATTCTGAATAAGTAATAATAATATAATTAATTAATAAGGAAATAAAAATATGTAAAAGCAAATCCGCGGTAGTAGTATTTGAACTCAAACAAGTTTTCTGATTATCTCACTAATATCAAACCTAAAACTGAAAGACACAATATAAATAAACAATTAAATATGAATTTTGCCCGAAATTAAGACCACGAGTCAGACTCGTGATATTCATGTTCGGCCTGAAACGTCGAGTACGAGTCAAGCCCGTGATATTCATGTTTGGTCTGGAACTGAACAACGAGCCCGACTCGTGACATCCGTGTTTGGCCTAAAATTTTCATCACGAGCCAGACTCGTCAAAATAGTGCAAGGGGTTAAAAGTGTTAAGACGAGCTAACGATTCGAACTTACAGCACCGAGACGCCGGCGCAGGCGGCGGTGGCCAATCCCTCATCTCTCCCGGTTCCTGCCTGGAAGAATTCCGCGCCAGGCCCTTCATCGAGTGCCGTAGCTTGGGCACGTGCAACTACTTCTCCACTGCCACGTCCTACTGGCTGGCCACCATCAAGGACTACGACATGTTCCGCAAGCCGATACCCCAGACCCTGAAGAGCGACCACACGTCCCGGGTGAGCCGTTGCGCGGTCTGCCTTCGTCGTCGCGTGTCGGAGGACCAGTCCGGCAGAACGTTGAAGCCGTTCGCGACGAACGGCCAGAAGGAGCAGATCGGCAACGTCCAGTATCCCCCGCAGCCGCACTATCCGGACTATCAGTACCAGAGAAGGCCGCCGATCAGCAGAACGAGAGGGCCGGGAAGACGGGTACCGGCTCACTATCGGAGGAAAGGCCGACTACGCAAACCGGATCGGACGACAGAGACACCGACAGCGGCTTAAAAAGTAATTGGGACGACGACAGACTCACCGTTTCGCCCTTCTAAGTTAAAGTATCGTGTGCCTCGCGCTTTTTCGGGCACATCGAAATAGTCAGTTTCTTCGGTTCTTGGCATGAATCTTCGAGACTTATGCTGAAATAGGAAATATTGGTATCATGGTACATTTTACAGATATCCAGAAACAATCTGATTTATTTATCCAAACTGTTTAAGCAATCTTACAATTTAGAGTAATTAAATTTTCCTTTTTCCGAATAAGGACTTTACAGATATCCAGAAACAATCTGATTTATTTATCCAAACTGTTTAAGCAATCTTACAATTTAGAGTAATTAAATTTTCCTTTTTCCGAATAAGGACTTTACAGATATCCAGAAACAATCTGATTTATTTATCCAAACTGTTTAAGCAATCTTACAATTTAGAGTAACTAAATTTCACTTTTTTCGAATAAGGACTTTACATATATCCAGAAACAATCTGATTTATTTATCCAAACTGTTTAAGCAACTTTACAATTTAGATTATTTAAATTTCACTTTTTTCGGATAAGAATTTTACAGATTTCCAAAAACAATTTAACTTATTTATCCAAACTGTTTAAGCAATCTTACTAATTTAGAGTAATTAAATTTCACTTTTTTCGAATACTTTGAAACACTAGGTAGGATATTTTAACTTTGTAGGGCGGAACTGTGAACGGTGATGTGCGAAAGAGCAGCGAGTCTGTGTGTATATAACAAGATATTCGAACCTGTTAGTTAAGTTATCGCGTCTATTCCGTGTGGCGTAAATGCGGCCGCTCGTGGATTTTTTAATGCCAAAAATACGATACATGCACGACGGGGGCGAACGTCCCTCGGCTGAAACTGCCAATCAACGTCCGCCATGACGGGCGCTCTCGAACCCGCGCAACGATCGAGTTAAATTAACGATTCAATGTATCATATGTATTTGCTATTATTATTCTTATTTTATGTGTAACAACTTGTCTATGTATCCGCATTGAATCAAATAAACGGTGTTTTATAGAAGCCACCGGACGCTGTGTGCTGCCATATAGCCTGATGATTCTCCTTTTCACGGTGAAACGTCAAGGAAAAAGTTTGTGTTCGACCGTCTGTTTCGTGAACACATTTTTTTCACTGCCTTTTAAGGAGAAAGTAACGAAGGCGACGAGTCCTTTCTTTGTTGGTGATTCTTTTTCTTTGGTTGAGGCACTTCGTTTAAAAAATTGCCTCTAATAAACGCATACTTTTATATGTTTGTTTAATAATCGTTTTGAAAGCTTACCTTAAGATAAAAATATTCCGAGAAATAAGAATATGTGGTCGATTAAACATGGATTCGATTAAGAAAATGATACAAGATTCAACTGTAACTCGATTAATAAATAGGAAAATTAGAAAATATGTGTATTAAAGTGCATTTCCTGTTGTAGACCTGAAGCGATAAAATATTGATAAAATCAAACGTATATGTAAAAGCATTCGTTTTCTTTGTCAAATTTCTTCTTCCAAACTTGCATTTTTCTATGAATCGAAGATTTCTGAAAACGCATTGCACGGAAAAGACCATAAAATTTTCTGTTTAACGTATACCATTAAAATTCAATGCAAAACCAAGGTTTTAGAGAATGAACATAAATTTGCTTGTCTATCGATATTATCCTGCGTTTGCTTTATCTTAAACAACTGTACCATTTTCTTTCTTGTTCATATTCATTTAGATCGTACGAAAAACCCATTGATAATTTACATAAAAGTCGGTAATCGACGCGATACTTGCCACGCGGTAAGCACTACCATAGAGTTTCTATTTAAAAGTCACATAGGAGTTAGAAGATTGAATGATTATCAGCGATGTCAATTCTATGCTTGACGCATACTATTAAACGAAGGATAATCGCAATGAATAATTGTAACGAGAATACAAATAAATACAAACCTATTGCGTGTAACGATAAGCCCATTGTAATTTTATATTTATATATTTTATGTATCGCTATTTTAGGTAATAAAATATATTAATTAAATATACTCAGAATCGTATGTTTAATTCAACCGTAGAAATATAAATAACAAAGAAAACACCTAATAAGTGTTTTAACACGTTCGTCGCCACGTCACCCATATTTGGGTGACACTCTTTTTCTTAAAGTTAAATAGGATTTTAAATTGGAATTTTAAAAGGATTTCAATGGAATAAGCATTGAGGTATAATATATATAAATATAAAATAAAAGTAAAAATAAAAATAAAAAGTTACAATTTTTTTTTACCCCAGTTTTCTATGCAATTGGATTTGGACCCAACGAGAAACTCAGCTGAATCACGCTGGGCGACGAACGTGTTAAACTGCTGTTCCAGTCGTTCTACAACGCTCAATCTGTACTCTACCTAACCGTTTTCAAATATTACTCTTAAAAGGATCAAATTAATAAAAAAAAATAGTACTGAACTACTGTAAAGAGTACTAAAGTACTGAATAATTAAAGAATATGGTTTGGCATTCATCATACAACTGTTGGAGATCACATTAAATCTGTTGGGTTTGTGTTAAAGCAAAGTGTTTGGGTTCCACATGAATTAACGGAAACGGAAAATACGACAGAACTTTCCCTCCGACCCAATATTTGTTTTTGTTATTAGTTAGTCTTGAACTAGTACTTTTCATAAATTTTCTAAAATACAATTTTTAACAAATTCAACATCAGCTTAGCACCAACTAATAACAAAAGTAAATAGAATCAATGGCACTGCTTTGTCAAAGAAAAAGTGGGAGATCTCCCCATTCGATCGGCTAAGTGTTAATGCGGCATAAAAGAGTAAATTATTTATCCTCCCTTCGTTTTTACGATATTTCTCTCTGCTGTAATCCCGCGATCGTTAAATGTTAACACTATTCCTACCACAACCGGTCAAATGACCGTTTTTGAAATTTCGATTAGAATTTCATAGATACAACATAATTGAATCGCCTTTAAACTTTACACTTTTCCTCAAATATACGTATAATACATTTTTCAACATTCGTTTCTTTTTTCATTGTTTATTTTCTGAGAAAAATTTGTAGTCTCTCTTACGTGGGAGTGTCGCGGTAGGAATAGGTATACGTGAAGTGTCGGTAGGAATAGTGTTAAAGATCAGTGTATCCATTTCCCCTCATTTTCGTTGATATAAAAATCCTTAAAACGCATCAAAGTGGTCGGAAATTTTTCGCCAGCACCGTACGTAAAGCTTGGAAAGAATGCCAGCCAGCTGTCGACGATCCGTCGATTTTCGAACCGTCCAACGGCCCGCAGAATTCCGAGATCCAGGTTCAAACAAGATGATGGTTGGTTCGTTCGTGAAAGGATAATCACGGATGCCATACAACGGCGTGACACCCGAAAAGGAAAAATAAAGCACGTGAAAACTAATTACACTTTAATGATCGAATCCGCGCGGACCAGGCGCGAACCTCCACAAAATAAACGTACACGTGAGAGATCGATATTATATTTATATTTATAAAATTATTCATCATTAGAAAGCACATATGATCTATCTATATGACGTAATTCACTACGCACACACGCGTACAGGCGTGCCTACGAGCGCACACACGCACAAAGAGAAAAAAAAAAACACGCGGAGCCGCACGCACACGGTGAAACTAGCCCATTCCATTCCAATTTCATTTCATTCATCCGTTCACTCGTTCATTCGCTCATTCGTTCGTTCGTTCGTTCGTTCATTCGACGCGCGCACACGCAGGCGTAAGCACACACGTACACACACACGGGGGGCGGGCATACATACACACGTACATGGGCGCGCGTGCGCGCCACGCATGCACACATACACAAAGAAAACGACCGCTGTGTGAACGGCGACGCGCGACTAACGAAACGAGTATACATGTCTATGTATGCACGTGTACATATTCAGAGTACCTCACGAATGTGCTGTTTGTTTTACAGGGTTTCGTATCTTCGTTTTTGTGTGTTTCTTTTTTTTTTTTTGTTCTTTTTCTTTTTTTCGTTTTCTCGTCGCTTCGTTTTTCACCATAAACGCAAAACTCTTTTTTCGTGTGTAACTTGCTCGAACGATTGGAAGAAAGTGCAACAGAGATGAGCAGCAGGCCAGTGTCATCACAGCAATTTATACCGCTTTCTTTTCGTCTACGTTACTCGAGAAAAAATATCGTCTTTGTCTTTCAAAATCTTGCTTTCTTTTCCCTTTTTCATTTCTACATAATACCTCTCTCTTTCTCTCTCTCTTCTAACGCGTCTTCTCTCGTCTTCTCTTCACGGTCGAGGATCTAAAGTATCATCCTCGTTTTTCTCAACCCTATCAAACCACAATTCTTACGATCTAAAAATGTATCTTTAAGAACATTAACGTCCCTCTAGTTAATAAGATTCATTAATCGCTAAAACGCTCGATAAAATTGCAATTAAAAAAAAAAAGAAAAAAGAAAAAAGAAAACGAATTCCTCTTATCCACTCGTCTAACAAAAGACACTCTATCAAACAAAGTCGCTTTAAACTTGATTCAATAACCTCCCCGCTACCTGCGCGCACGTTTCTACGAACTCGTGCCATAAATTCGGAACTATGACAAAAAGAAACGTAAAAAAAAAAAATTAAAATAAAAATGTAAGGAAAAATAAAACGAAAAAAAAACGGAACACCGGGGAGAGTAATAAAAATTCGTCGTCGACGACGCGTGATTTGAATAAAAATATATATGTATATATATATGTGTGTATATATATATCGCATTACACTAAGGGACACCAACCGCGTGTTGAAAAGGAGAAAGAGAAACAAAGTTCGAACGCGTTTTGACGCGGACTTCCGGTCGCGACGGCAACGACTTCCGTCAGCAGACGGACCGCTAAGAATGCTCGCGGGTGTCTACCTCGTGGCAGTTTCTTCCAACTTATTTTCGTCGTTCTTTAACGGTTTACCATCACTTTTATTTTTATTTTTTTTACTCGCTTTCATTTTCTTTAAACCTTTCGTTTTTCCTTTAATAATCGGTGAACATCCTGGAAAAATAAGACACTTGCGTGAGATTTCTTTCATATGCATGTATAATATACATATATACACACCGGTTTCCTTTGTGTCGCGCGGCGTGTGTGTATATACATATACCAGTGAAACGTGAATTAGACGTATTCCCCATTTTTCCTCTGCGATTTTTATTCATCCCCTTTTACGCTCTTTTATATTTTTCGTTATTTACCATTAAATTCTTTCCACGATTACGATCAATACAACAACGGATGTCGTTCGAGAAGTAATTTAGTGTGCATCTCTAAAAGACCCAAAAGAGAAATTACCGAGCTATGCAAAATAGAAGGATTGATCTCCATTTCTTTTCTCTCCAACCTCTCTCTCCAACATCTCTTCTTCGCACGTATACATATATAAATATACGTAAATTTATATAACGATTATATATAAATAATCGCACGGATTAGTTATATATAACGCGCTACATAAATTCCTATACATATACATATATACATATACATTTATACAATATATATATATGTATATAAAGGTACTCTTACTATTGAATAGAAATATGCATATTCCAAGTGTTCAATAATATCAATATCGATATAATAATAATTATTATTACAATAATAATAATAATAATAATAATAATAATAATAATAATAAAATAATAATAATATTAATAATAATAATCCTTAATATTATAATAATATAGTAATTGCAACAAGAATATTGGTAATAGTGATAATGATGATGTCAATAATAATAATAATAAAATAAAATAAAATAATTATTATAATAATAATAGTTATAATCATATTAACAACAACAAGTATTCTTTGTCACATTTTGGTTGCAGATTCTTACAATCACAAATATATTATTCATAAATGTAATAGTCAAAAAGGATCGTTAAATTAAGAGAATACATGAAATAGTGCTCTATTTGCTTTCCTTTTTTTTTTTTCTTCGTCATCCTCCCTCGTCGTGCTTTTACTTTTATCATCCCTTTTGTGTACAATAATTAAACCTATAAATAGTTCTATATTCAACAGCCAGTGGTATAGTAAAGTATACCTTTGAGGTACCTACGTAGTTTCTTTCAGTGATACCAAGTACAACACTGACGGCAACGCGTAGCTTCATTTAACACGGGGTTACGCGGCCGCCAGTCCATCGTGTCGGTATTATTATATTTTATATTTATATATTTATATATATATTTATATTTATGTGTTATATTTATATATTTATATTTATATTTATATATTTATACTCGAATATCGTCCGAAGCTGGGTTTGCCCCAAGAAAGGCGCGCTCTTTCCATTGTTTTTTTTTCTTTCTTCCTCTCATTCGTCCTTTCTTCCTTTTATATATATTTGCATATATAAAATAAGAACATCGCACGGTCGTGCCACGTGCTCCCCTTGGCCCTGTGTACTCTCTCTTTTTTTCGTTTCTACACCTCTATCCAATCTCAAAGATCAACGCAATCAAATTCACGAATTTTCGATCCACGATCGTGCTTCGATCGATCGATCGATCGTCAAACGCCAATCCAGAAGTCTCGAATCATCCGCCTCGCAAGAAACTGAGACGTCCATTTCGACATCGACGCGGTTGTCAAGGATGACACGGCTTAGTACGTTCCTTGACACACAGCCAAACGAGAAACGGAAACTTTTGGTCCTTCGAGATCGAGCAAACATCAAAAACGTCGTCGATGGCGCGTTGGTCGACATTTTGCATCACGCGTTTTCCTTTCGCGGGCCTCGAGCTATCCAAAAACGCGATTAAGGGTCACGGGAAGCACGACGCAACGGTCTAGCTCTCTCTAGCTCTTCTTCTCGAAACTGTATTTGGTGATACGTATCTGAATACTGACTTCGTGTGTGTGTGTATGTATGTGTATGTATGTGTGTGTGTGTGTTGCAACGTTTACATATAATACAATTAGTATCCATCACGTATAAAGTGTTAATGCGGCGTGTGTACGTGTCTCTGTGTGTATTTTGTGTGTGAACAATTTCTTTTTTTCTTTTCACTTGTTTCCCTTTCGTTCTCGATTCTCACGTTTTCCCTGGTTTCTCTCGTTTTTTTTTTCCGGTTCAAACGTATATTACATAGATCCCTTTAGCGTTCAAAGCGTTAGCCGGCAGTCACTCGGACAACAGTTTCTGTAACAGCGACGACTGGTTCACCTTCGGATCACCTCGAGCCACTTCCTCCATAGAAGTCTGAAAAAAGTGAATTCGAAATGATTAATCGTTGTGTCCTGTTCCGACACTGTTCTCGCGATAAGAGATAACGGTAACTAATAGCTTTTCTTTTTTTTTTCTTTTCTTTTTTAAGGATTACCGATTAATTCAGAATGTAGGAGGAATTGGACAGAGCGCTGCAACGATGGCAATCGCAAGATTGATAATTGACGTTCAAGTTTGCGAGGAATTTATTGTTGCGTAATGCAGGTTTATCGTGTGTACACGCGGTAAGCCATACGAAATGAAAAAGCTATCGAGTAATTGGCGATGCGACGATTTAGATTTTGTAACACGCTTTGGAATCAGAGATATGTTTGAATTAGCGTGAACGGGAACAAAGCAAGCGTCAAAAGTGTTGCTGAACCTGGTAAGAGATTAACAAAAATTAATTAACCCCTTGACGTACAACGACGTCTGGGAAACGTCATTCATTTCACGTGCCATTGTATAGACTTTGACGTTCGGGGGACACGTCAATATGTTTTGAAATGTTTCATACTTTACAGAACTACTAATTTATTATTTTATAACGTTATTTAATTATTGTCCATTAACACTATTCCTACCAGGACCGGTCAAATGACCGTTTTTGAAATTTCGATTAGAATTTCATAGATACAACATAATTGAATCGCCTTTAAACTTTAGACCTTTCCTCAAATATACGTATAATACATTTTTCAATATTCACTTCTTTTTTCATTGTTTACTTTCTGAGAAAAATTTGTAGCCTGTCCTACGTGGGAATGTCGCGGTAGGAATAGGTATACGTGAAGTGTCGGTAGGAATAGTGTTAACGTTATATCTCAAGCTGATTAAATGTTACATAGCAATGCAAATTTCAAAATAAAATGCTCTTTTTCTAAGCTTGCACACATAACCGTTCAGTTGAGCCGAATTAAATAGTATTTTTCGAACGCGTCAAATTCCGTTTTATTTGTATGTCAAGGGGTTAAGCTAAAAAAAAAAGAAACATTTGATCAGAAGCTGTAACATTAGAAATTTTATTTTACCAATAATGTTATAAATCGTGTTTATTATAAATTAATCGTTGTACAAAGTAATTTCAATTAAATACAAAAAAAAAATAATAATAATAATCTGTCCAAAAGCACCTACATTCTGATTATTCATAAAAACTCAAGATCAAGACACTGCATGTATCGAAATCAATGAGTTTCTGTTTAATGCTCACGAGTACTCAAAAACATCAAGATTATGCACGATCGAAAATTACTGAACTTAACTGAAATTGAACTTAAAACGTGAAAAGATTATTAACCGTTTGCGTACGAGAGGGTTTTTAAAAAACACGATCGAAAAAAGTCGAGGAGTGGGTCAGGCATCTTTGATTATGTGTTGAAATATTATTTGTTCTTCAAATTTTTCATATTTTTTTAATTTGTAACTTATTATTTTATGGAATACTATTATATATACTAGTATTATGTACTATTATTTATATATTATATAAATTGTGAGTGCGCTGTTAATTGTCTGGATCGGTTAACTCTTTGAGGCACAGGATTTCAGAGAATAAATAGACCCATGTTGCACAGGAATTTTGTTGTGTTTTAAATTAAACAAACCTATACTAACCTGTATTGACATGTTGAAACTTGCCAACACAAGCGAACATATTTATAACATTTTTTTTATGGTATTACCAACTGTTTTACACAAATAAAAATGCTCCACCATGCATTACGTGCATCAAAAGGTGGGACATTTTTAATCCCACCATGCTCCAAAGAGTTGACATTTGACGTGGGACATTTTTAACCATGCTCCAAAGAGTTGACATTTGACGTGGGACATTTTTAATCCCACCATGCTCCAAAGAGTTAAATGCGCTGGGTTTTCTCGACAGGATATCGGAAAAGTTAAGCAAACGGTTAAGAAATATCTGCAGCATACGTCTCGCGTACGTATACTCGTTTTCACGTTAAAAATCGAACTGACACAATTATCGTCAAACAATTCTAACTTCATTCTCATTTCGTAAAGGCTTGCGATCTAAAACCAATTTCTGTCGCGTCTCAAACCTTTTCGAGTACTCGGGCCGGCTGACCTTTCTCTCTAAAAAAAAAAAGCACGAAAAAGAAAAAGGATAAATGAATAGAAAATCTCGACCAGCTCTCGTCGATCGACACACGACGATTCTGGTAGAATGCTCCTGCGGAGGCAAATGCAAAGTCAAAACTCAAAAAGAAAACTGTACTGAAGCCACATATGTTCGCTACACATCCAACGTTCCAATGCACACCAAAGGCCGCTAATCTAGTTACGTTTAAAGAGGTGAAAAAAAATAAAATAAAATAAAAAAACAAAAGAGAGAGAGAAAGATTCGCGTTGGCCTTCCGCGTCAATTAATAAATTCCGTACACGAGAATAGGTCACGGACGGAGGAAGAAATAGCGTTTTTGTTTATACTACTTTCTTTTTAATTTAAATAAAACAAAAAATAAATAAATACATAACTTTATTATTTTGTAAAACGTTAAAGAAGCTACTGAACGTACCATGAACTGTCGAAAGATTGCCAAGCTCGTTCGCGACTTAATCTTTCAATCAGTATGCAAATAAAGGAACAGGTAATATTCTATGAAGAAATTCATCAATCACGAAAGCAATAAGATTGCCTTCTGAATAAACTGTCGATCGATAAAGAATAATTAACGCGTTCAACTCGTAGAAAAAATATATATATATATTAATTATATTTATTATATATAATGAATAATAATAATAATAATAATAATAATGTACGTATAATGATTATTTGCCAAGTATTTTATTGCAATTATTTAAAAAGAGAAAAGAAACTCATAGGAAATTCATATCGAAAATTACATGTAACTAACAAATTTATTCGATTCCTAGATTTAATTTTCTGTTCACGATATTTTTGATTGTAATAAAATTAAAATAAATGCTTAATAATAATGTTAAAAATAATAATCTTAGCAGCTGGTTACAGTTTCATAGAACAATGTAGAAACTAAGATCCATAATATTGCGAATCAGCCATGCCACAACATCACAAACGTCTGCGTTAAAATTGTTATCGTGTTGAACGCGTTAATTTACGCCATTGGAATCAGTCGTAACTAATTAAAAATTCTTTATAAGCTATGATCCATCAATAATTCATAGAACCGATATTCGTGACTCTTGTTTGGAATAGTTTATTTAGACAGCCCTCAGGTGGCCGTTTCGTTTTTTTCTGACTCACTTCCGGTTCGACGGCGAGAAATTAACACGACAATGATAGTAATTTCTGCCTCATGCAACGAGGGCAATCAGCGTACGAGAGAAAAATAGTGATAAAGAGCTACACACGCTTAGATGTCTATTTGGCTCACTGTGAAAAAGCATTACAATACTAAATATACGTTACACGATACACAACAATGGCAGTGTGATTAATATTGATTACTTCAAATGAGCTAAAAGCTTTATACGGCACCATCACCCTGTAGAATAAGGAGGAAACAATGTTGTTGTCTCCGCATCGATCATATTTTGCGATTAAAACAGTGACAAACGATGAACCAGACTTTTTTTTTTTTTTTTTTTAACAACGGAATTAATTATGAAAGCACTCGAAAGAAGTGTGTCGCGTAAATACACGAAAAGTATGCGATAAATATTTTCTTTCTATTATTTCTTTTCGTATCCTGTTTAAAAAAAAAAAAAAAAACATTTCAATGGTAATTTCCTTTTGGACATTTTTAAAAGCCCTTATTAATTTAATCGAGAAATGTCGTAAATATGTAAATACATAGAAATTGCATAATAAACATTTTCCTTCTATTATTTTTTTTTTTTTGTATCTTACTCAGAAAACGAACATTTCTAAATGCTTTATAAAATTGATTATAATAATTTTCGTTTCTTTTACAATAATAATTTCTTTTTGTTTTTCTTAGATGTGTCTGTCGTACGAGATAATTTTATTTCCTAAATTTAACAGAATAATAGAAATAATATTTAAATGTAGCCTGACCTTTAAGCAAACAAATGCTTAAAATTTGTTTCGACGATTGCAATATAGCTTTTTAAAAACTGTGCAATTAAATACTTTAGGCACGCTAATTCAACGATAAAAGATATTTGTAAAATATTCGTAAGCCGAAAAAATAGAATTTCTTCATTTTTTAATTATTAAATGATACGTTAGCTATTATTACACTTTCGTGGCTGTCTGACAAAAATCTTCATAGCTTTGCACTGCATTAGTATAACGCGTAAACGGTAGAAGAAATATTTACGTTGGTTACTTGCTGTTAATGCAGTCTAAGGAAATAAACATTAGTTTTATGCAGAAAAATGATACGGCGCTGCATCGTATGAAAACACTGGCGTGTTTAATTGCAAAGTTTTTAAATATTCTCTCAGCTTGCAACATAACAATATTAGTCGATCTGACAGTTACATAAATAGGTAAAAGTTGCGTTTTTAGCCGTGTGAATCGCCACTGAGTGTAAAACTTGGGATAATACGTGTGTCAAAAATTCAAACAATAGAAATATCAAATATTGAATATAACATATAACAACCCGGTTGAACCATTGAATTGTATTCTTCAAATAAAGCGTTTACAATAAACAGACAATCTTTTATTCCTTTTATCATGGAACAGGTAAACGATATACCAGGCCCGTTAAAATCGATAATCGTCCATAATCTAAATAATTAATCCGTCAATCCAAGTACCTTAAAAATTACTAATTTGCAGTAGCAAAACGAATCCTCGATTTTATTACAAAAAAAAAAAAAACTACTTTCAGAAACTTTTTTTTTCATAAAAAGGAATAATTTCTATGGAAAAACTACAACTTTTTACCTTCTTCTTTAATTCCAACTTTATTCGACACTCCAATTAGAATATAATTAGATGTAGCCAGAAAAGTGAGTGTATCAAAAAGTACGAGATACTAATTTCTTTTCCTCATCATCTCGCCACCATAGCCCATGGTTTAACTATACGGCACAATTGCATATTTAAACGCGGCGACAACGAGAGACGAAAATATAAAAAAAAATACATACAGAAAAAAAAAGAAAGAAAAAGAGAGGAAGTCGTAAAACGCGAAACAGTCGCGTTTTGAGAAAACGAACACTTTGAACGTCCACGTACAGTGGCTTCAAAAAGTATTCGTACACTGTATTACAAATAAATTCATTTAACATTAATATTCTGATCTCAATTAATGTGTTTAATAAAACCTTATGGGTGTGTAGGGTGTAATAGTGTATGTATGTAATAATTTCTTGTTTTATAACTAAATACCATTTTAAGGAAGCGAAATCAACGTTAAAGTTTCAGTGTCTTTTTCTCATTTTTTTTAAACATAATTTTGTATTTATGCATGATAAAGCAAAACCTTTCAGATAAAAAAATCTTAGTTTTTAATGCTCTATCGCTCTGCCATAAAACAAGATCCCAGAGAAACTTGTGTTCAGAGCTTGAAAAATTGCAGAAGCTTTAGGGGTCGTTTTCACCCCCGCTATAAGATTTACTGTCGCTGAAAAAGTTAATCCATGCAGGACCCATTATGCTGTGTATATATATACAAAGTTTCATTGAAATCAGAATTGTAGGATTAGGTGAATCTCCTCCTCGTAATATAGTGTACGAATACTTTTTGGATCCACTGTAATTATCAATCGTACAAAGTTGGACCTGTGTGAATACACGCGGACAACAAAACACGACGAGCCCGTCCCATCGAAGTTCTCGTTCTCGTCCCGTAAAAACTCGTTCGAATTGTTAAGTGCTGGAGAAACGATCCGTGATAAATAATATGTACACTAAAGAGCTGCCTGAAAAACGGTGTGTTTCACGGTATTACACAAAAGGCAGGCGCGTTTCATACAATAAACACGTACGTAACCACATCGACGATCCATGTGCTTGCACGGGCAATTTTCTCACGCCGCGGCACGCACTAACAGCTAAAGTGAACACTTACAGTGAATAAATGTATAACAATGTTCAAAAAGTGACGCATGCAAAAAAGAGAGCGCTAAAATACCCCCTACAAGTTTTACGCTCAGTGCGTAGAGAAAGAGAGATAGAGAGAGAGAGAGAAAAAAAAATACTCATTAAACATGGTCGTGCACAATAAGTTCTGAAGCCAAGCGAAGAAGGGAAGACATAGCATACAAAATCAAATGAAGATAAATAAATTGAAAGAAAAAAAAAATGTATATATATATATTGCGAATGTATATAAATGTATGTATATAAATACGTATGTAAAAAAAGAGAGAGATTAAATAAAATAAATAAATAAGTGTATATGTATATATATATATATATAAAAATATATATAAATATTGTATACGTAAAAGTAATTGTCGGAAGGGTCTTACCCTGGAGGACGAGGGGGCACTTCCGGCACTCCCAATGGCCCAGCTCTTGGCAGGGCCATCGCTAACCACAGCCTCACCTAGTTAGGACATTGTAACAGTAGGCGTTACCACCAGTCTTTCATTAGGAATAATGCGTTTTCTTACAAGAAGCGGACGTACTCGTGTGTCGGGCACACCTTTCGATCCTGTACATATATGTAGTAGGCACACACATAGCTATATATATATATATATATATGTTTGTTCTCGCACAGAGATATACACGTTCGATCATTGGAACGACCGCCTCGCACGATTTTTGAATTTTTCGAATTTTCCACGAAAACGAGAGAAAAGAAGGGGCAGTAGTTCTGTTTTAACAATAAATTCGCAAGGGAGTAAGTGATTGTTGAATTTTTCCACGAAAACGAGAGAAAAACGGGGGCAGTGATGATTTTAAGAGCGAATTCGCGAGGGATTAAGTGATTGTTGAATTTTCCACGAAAACGAGAGAAAAACGGGGGCAGTTGTGATTTTAACAGTGAATTCGTGCGGGAATAAGTGATCTTAGAAGTTCACGAGGGAGCACTGTTCCGTCTGGAAGCCGAATTTTGACAACGAGATCGGGTTAAACGCGAATTTTCTCAATAAGATCGATAGATCCGCGCGTCGATTGTGTATACTTACGGGTACGACAACAATGGCGGCGAAAAAAATCGACGGCGATCTAGCCCGTTGACGTTGTGCCTCTGAATATACTTTGAAAAACGACTCGCGAATGAAAAGCACCGAAATCGAATCTTTCTTAAAGAGATTGTGTCGTGAGTTAAGATACATTTTATTATCGACTTCGAATTTCGGATTAATATAACACACTTGGTGGTGAAATTTTGCAAATGAACCCTTTTCAGTTTTTGTAACAGAAATAACAGAACTGACGAAACCTATGCAAATGATAGAACTACAGTGGCTCCAAAAAGTATTCGTACACTGTGTCACAAATAAATTCGTTTAACCCTGAAATTCTGAGTCTGATAGGAAGTATTTGATAAAACTTTGTGGGTGTGTAGATCGTAATAGTATACGTATGAATTAATCTCTTCTTTTCGTCTAAATGCCATTTTTTAAAGGGGTGAAACCAACGTTGAAGTTTCTGAGTTTTCTCTCATTTTTTAAAGATAACTTTGTAATGGTACTCGATGAAGCAAAACCTTTCAAATAGAAAATGTTTAATTTTTAATACTCTATCGCCCTGACATAAAAAAAGAACACAGGAAAGCTTGTATTCAAAGCGTGAAAAATCGCTCAAACGTTGAAATTCGTTATCAACCCCCTTAAAAAATATTTTGCCACTAGAAAAATTGCTCCACGCAGAATATACCATGCTCTGTACACACATAAAGTTTCATTGGAATCAGAATTTCAGAAGTAGATGAATTTCCTTATAATATAATGTACGAATACTTTTTGGAGCCACTGTAGGTGTAGGTACGCGAGAAGTTGCACTTGAAATCCTAGTTGAACAAGCAATTCTACTGATATTATTTACTGCACAAACCGTAATTTACTTGTCTCTGCGGCAACCGACTTTATCTATACGTTTCTCCTGATATTTCACCCACACGACAAACTATAGGGGTTCGTACACAACATCAAAATGATCTGAGGTTCTGGTGAGAAAATTTGACGAAAACATGACCATCGAGAAATTTGTCAACGGCATCGTTCAACGGCACACGCGTATAAAATAAAGTGAAACTGTATACAAATATCTGCAGGATCCCTGTAATACTTTTTCACAGCTTCCAGAGAGCATAGATACCACGCGCTATTTACAACGTATAGAGATCGAAATGAAAAAAGTCTGAGGACATTACGCATCGAGACGTGAACAATTCAACTTCTTTGATTTTGTTAGTATCGAATGACCAATAGAAAAAGATTAATTAACGATTAACACGTTCCGTGCCGGACCGTTTTTCGAAGACTTTCCGTTCAGACCGCGCGGGGCGTACACAACCCACACTTTTACGATTAAATAATGTTTTTGACCTAGGTGCGCACCTTACAATTTTTCAATAGTACAAAATCGTAATTAAAATTTTTTAAAAATTCTTCATTTTACAATGAGAACACCCAATTGACTGGCTTGAACGGAAAATTGTACGTCCCACGTGGCACGGAACGTGTTACTAGAAAGATTAATTATCGATTAATAAAAAGATTGTTAACCATTGAGACAGCTCCAATCTGTAACGATCAGAGTTGTCGATGGAAAATGTCGAAGGAAAAAGAAATTAAACGGGGAAACTAATTTCTCTTTCGTTCTACTATTATAATTTTGTTCTCTTTCCAATAAGTTCGTTCGTTCGATCACCCTCTAACGGCGCGACTTTCGAAACGCAAAATGAACCTGTTTAACAACCGACGGACGTACCTGCAGACATTTCAAACGTCAGACCGAGTGCTTCAAGATCGTCCTGAGATACTTGACCAGAGAGGTTGTTCTGAATGTTATTGGGCACCCTTTGCTGTTGCTGTTGCTGCGTTCGCGCGCCAACGATCGCTCTCAATTCTTGCCTCACGAACTCCGAGGTACTGCTCGCGTTTCCTGTGACCAAACGAAACACGTTCGTCAGTTACTTTTAGACACAGTCTTCGAACACAGGCCACGATCCTTTAATCTTTACTTCTCGTTTCTCTTTCGTTAACGGACCCATGATAACAATACATCTCAAGTAGTTAACTGGCGGATCGTGTCTTAACAATTAGCCAACCAAATGTTGAGATCTCCCATTCTTTCCTCTGACATTGATTCTAATCACTTTTGTTATCAGTTAGTCTTGAGCTAGTGTTGAATTTTATTAAAAATTGTACTTCGGAAGAGCAGGAAACGCAGTTTTGATGAACTGTTAACGACACTGTTTCAGGATTAACTAATAATAAAAGTAAATAGAATCAATGGCAGAGAAGAGAATGAGAGACCTCTCCATTTGGTTGGTTAAGTGTTAATTATGCAAGCCGTAACGTGTAAAAGTTAGTCAAAGGTACAGGATGAATGCTTTATTACAAAATGCGATAGTATTTACAATAACATTGCGTTGACATCGGTTTAATAAACGACTTATTCTGTAACAAATCGACACGTCCGTTCGTTGATGTTTTATAAATGACAGGTCAAGCACGATGAGATTCTTGGTAGAAGAAGTAGAGAGTTGACGAAAGAACAAAAAAAATTATAAACAAAAATGCTGCGAGACGAAATTGGATTCCCAACGGGAACACCGCGAAAGAGTTGATTCCTCTCTCTTTTTCATATTTTTTTTTTTTCTTTTTTAGATCACATACAGGAAAAAAAACTGATGTAAATGTAGAGACAAAGTGCTTAATGTAGACTTGTGCTCGACGATGCTTAAATAGAACTGCGTTCAGTGACGATGATTAATCACAAAAGCTCGATGTACTGTACATGAGAATGCATCGTTGTTAGTAATAACCTTCTTAATTTCCTAATTCAAACAAACACGAACAGTTTTGATTGTTCGCGAACCAACACTACAACCTATTCTCTAAGTACACCATACACGAATTAACGCCGAGCGAAACAATTGGAGAATGATTAAAGTAACTCGGAGCTATGATACTCCACGCAGTGTCTTTTCCTTTTTTTTTCTTTTTTTTCTTTTTTTTTTTTTTTTCTTTTGGTGTAGAACTTAACATGGTGAACGATATTTAGATTCATCGACACTTCTGACAAGAATTGTTACAGGTGATCGATAAAGCTGAAAAAATTACTTTTTAAAACTAATTTTACAATTTCATTTCTTATGCAGAAAACTGTTGATATTTATGAGAACTGAAAACAAGGCAAATTGTGAAAAAGAAAAGAAAAGAAACAATCGATGATTTGCACTGATCATGCTCCAATTATAAAACAACGCAGTGTACAGCGAATGCTGCGAACATGGGAAAATAATTTCTACGCGTGTACAAAAATCGTGAACCGACTGGAAATTGAATGAAAATGTAAATAAAAGGAAAAACAACATAGCATGATATAAGAAGCATACAAAATTGAAATTAAACAGTTGACAATGATGAGTAAAATGAGTTTTTGAAGCCAACATAAACTGTATCAGGTTATGCGAAATTAATTTCCTTAAAGATATTTTTGTAATGATGAACACATAAAGTAATTTTACAAGTTGCATTAATAAATTAATAAACAATCGAAGACTTCTATTCAAATTAGAAAAAAAAAACGCAAATTATTCGATAAATTAGCAAACAGCTGGGTAAATTTTAAATTAAAAAAAAAAAAAAAAAGAAAAGTGGATAACGCAAATTTCACATGTTTTATCCCGTATAAGTGACAAACTGATTCAGCGACAAGAGTAGTGCAAGCAATTCGTTTTTACACGTTATCGTTGCTGTATTTTAATTCAGTTATACAAGAATTTCAGTCTTCTTACATGGAAACAGCAATACGTATGTATTAGTTATAACACAAACTTTATATATGTAGTGCAAGTGATAGTGACACTAATTTACGTGGTTCGCAAGTGCCGGAGGTAGTCTCTGAACAGTGCGAATACATTCTGAACCGGAAATGGGCAAATCAGCATTTAAATGGTAATTCTCAATCATTTTTTTTTCATTTCTCATTAATTTCTTCTAAAAAAAAAAGAATGCTTCTAATTAATTGTACAAAATAAAATGATAATAAATTACTATATATATCTTAATTTTCTCTCAACATAGATAAAAGAACACTTTTAATTTTCTTTTGATATATCAAAAGAATAATAAATTTAGAAATCTTATTATCGTATTGAAAACTTGTTTCATTACAATCAACAAGAATCATATGTTATTTTATATAATTTATTTATAATCATAAATTTAAGCAATAATTTCTCCAACTCTTTAATTGTTAACTCCTATAATTAACACGGAATAAAGGCAACTTAGAAATAGTGTTACAACACTACACATTTGCTGCTTATTGTATTCACAATGTACTTCTTGTAACAACAATTTTCCTTAAACAGTAATAATTTGATCAACTTCATAATCAACTTAGTTTGCCCGCTTCCGTTTCTGATCTATCTTAAAAGTACAGTGATTTTAACGCATACGAGTTACAAGAGAGGTACCTAAAAAGAGATGATACAAAGGACAGTCTTTCCTACATGACTTATCTACTACTGTCATTACATATAGATACAATTGGTGTCTACAATCACCATAGGAAAGTGTGGTCTGTATACTGCTAGAAAAGAAGTAAAGTGCACAGTCGAACATCATGTTTTGTATCGCTGAAATTAGTGTGAGAAAGGAGTGTGTCGCGTGAAACGAGAGGATGAATTTTGTACTATGTTACACACCACGAGAATGCTGGAGGCACAGATAAATCGATGTTACCCATAAACACAAGGTGGCATGGTGATTTTACACAACTTGATGGATCTGAATCGGTGAACGAGCATTCAACGAAATTGTTGAACGAGGGAAGATATATTTTATATCACGTTAAGTACACGTATAGATTGTTATTCACAAAATGAAAGGATTGATTGAGTGAGAGCACTTAAGAGAGATGATCGATAACGTTAATAATTTACAGTTAATGAATGGTGGTATCTCTTTGTTTCGTTTGATCGTGTTGAAAGACGAATCGATTTTTGCTTCATTTACGCAAATGTTTATTTATTTAAACGTTTCGTTTTATTAATAGGTAATGCAATTTACTTAAATGATGTTTCGATATACACGAAATGTATAGTTTCTTAAAATTGAAACAAATTTATTATCATTAACAATAAATCATTATAATAATATAATAATATCAATATTATTAATAATAAATTATTGAAACGACCAAGGTGTATATGATCAAAATACATATTATTTGGTGTGAATGTTTATAAAAAATGAAGTTGTAGAAATTTCCTATGACATCATACGTTTCCAACGAAATCCAAGAAACAAGAAAACAATGGTCATCGTCCTTCGATTCGTAATTTTACACTACAAATGTGAACGAAGAATACATTCCACGGGATTATGATGTGGTAGTATAGCCGGTTTTCAAACTATAAACAAAAGCACCATGCAACATTTAACGCTATTTCCACAGAATACGCTACTCTGCGTAAATTGCTTTCGATAAGTGTATGACAGAATGATAACCGGAGAAGAGAAATGCAAGGGCGAATTATGATGATGGCACACGCTGTTTCACTGATTTGCTACCTACAAGGAGTTCGTATGAAAATGAAAGGCTCGAAACCATTCGAGCAACACGTCGAAGGACGATCGAAACTGCAAAGGGCGAAAGTTTAGTCGATTCTTCCGGTTTCGTGAAGGAAGCAGGAATTTGCTAATTGTACGACAGTGATTCAAGCATAATTCTATCGTATCAATTGCATCATCTAGCAAGCAGAAACGATGTAGTATCCTGGATGATTAGAGAGAGAGAAAAAGAGAGAGAGAGAGAAAGAAAGAGGACAGAGAGAAAGAAAGAAATAACAGAATGTACGAGAAATGATACATCCTCATCTAACTGGAGGTGAAGTGGCCCAAATGACTTTTCAACCGAATCGCAAGGAATTCCACCGCGTCTGATTAGCCACACAACAAATCAAGCACCACTTCCCACATGAGACGTGAAACAGGAAATATTTGCATGGCATACGTGTAATTGGGGGGGCAGGGGGCAGAGGGGGTGGTTATACTGAACGGATGAAAAAACGTCGCAGCTCAAACGATCATCATATTTACACTCGTTTAAGTGGATATACACATCGATGGGGGGTGGATGGTGATAGACAATGATGTGCTCTTTTCCATGTACCAAAAAAAGGGAACAGAATGTATATGTCTCATGCCGTTGCAGCCGGTCTCGTGACACGAGAGGTGGTACTTTAGATACAAAGAAAGGGGGTTTTGGTACGGAACACGAGGGGGGGTGGGTGTGATGATGACGAAGTGATGGTCACATGACATTAAGTGGTCATATGACTTACCACCCAATTGGTGATTGACAGGATTACCGGGAGGCAAAGGCCTGGCGTCCTGCGTGTCCCCAGGCCCTGACGAATAGAGTGGAACAGACGTCCGATCGTAACAGAACTGATTGTTCTGCATGTCAGCTGTGTTGATAGTATTGGCGGTCGTGTGGTATATCATAGAAGAATGTTGTTGGTTGGAGAAGTGTTGTTGGGTATTCGTTACGTTGTGTTGATTGTGAGTCGGTGTTGCCGGGTTGCAACCCGAATGTGGATGACTAGGTGAAAGAAGAGGTTGTTCCTTACTCACTCCGCCGTAGTGCCGAGGCGAACCTACCCCACCTGCAACATCAAGCGTGTCTATCTCCTTGGTTCTCTTCGTATCTATTAGCAAAAACGTTTATAACGCTCGTAACACCAGCCTTCCCTCCTCCGTGCTCGAACACTGCTCGATAGGTGACCGTTTTACCAGATGGATAGATACATTCATTTCTTACTGAATACAGTTTCAGAATTAATGAGAATTAACATCATCAAATTTCGTCTAAACATTCCAGATTGCACGTAGTCATTATGTACTTAATTATTTAATTACTTATACATATGTATATATACACGTTTAGTCCTATCCTTTGGTGAGTGACCGTTTTACCATTCTCACCGTATTCAAACTAATCATCTCGTACACTCGAGATTAGGACACGATTGATATGGATACAGCTCTTTGATCAAACTGTTGGTGTTCTTCGTTCTGTTGTGAATTAAGCGTTAAACGTTTGTCCGATATTAACCCTTTCACTTCGACACTCCAGTCAGCTGAAGTGCCATCACTGAACGAAAGCACGCGCCAAAAATGTGCACTATGTTTAATAAAACAATCGTTGCTCTAGTGTAACAAGTATAGTTTGAATCGTTAATATGAAACGACTTATACAAAATTATGTTAGTTATTCTACATAACATCAGACCAATTACAGTTTACATATTTTTAGGTATTTATATATTTACAAGATGTCGGATATATTCGGCGCTTGTACTCACAGGTCGTCATGTGAATGCCGGATATATCTGACGTTCGAAGCGAAAGGGTTAAGTACTTATTAGAAGCGATTGATTTTTAAATTGATTACGGTATCGTTCCTTTCTTTACGTTGTGTTGTTTTTCTTTCTTTCCTGGTAAAAATTAAATTTATTTAAATTCAACGGAATACCGTAGAGCATTTCGTTCGATCAATTTGTGTAAACATGATTCAATTCGAGTAATTGCTGATGTAGCAAATATTGACGTGGAAAAAATAACAAACATCTGTAGACACATATATCTATACCTAACCGACGCGTAATCTCTTCGTTTACCGAATACTGCATATAATAGAGAAATATACTTGAACTCGGTAGCATACTTACCTATTTCGGGGAAAAAAAAACATATTTATTTAAATCACATCCCCTGTTGTATTTCTGTATGGTGTATGTTTCTATTTATATAAATACGTAAGATTAACTACACCAACATAGAATAATACCGAATACTTATAATGACACCGACGTGTACAAAATCACAGCATGATCTCCGTTTCTTTTCGAATTCTTCAACGCTCAACATAAGATGTAGAATTTATGTTATGTTAACATTCTTAACACTAGAACTACCGACGATTACGGTGTACTTATTTGCATGGAACAGATCAAATTGAAAATTACATGAAAAAATATCGAGAATACACAGAAAACAAATCTTTATTTATACCTTTTGCAAAAACAATCATAGTGAATTTTGGAAGCTTGATAAAGTGAATTTATAAGGTTGCTATGAATAATCATCAATCCGTAGTTCTAGTGTTAATGATATAAATTCACATAGTGAAAATCATCTACAAATTCTTTCTAAACGTTTTC
This sequence comes from Tetrapedia diversipes, assembly GCA_033822845.1. NCBI lineage: Eukaryota > Metazoa > Arthropoda > Insecta > Hymenoptera > Apidae > Tetrapedia > Tetrapedia diversipes. The sequence continues at coordinate 95,576 of JAOPTO010002233.1, read as the reverse complement.
AGTTTGCAAATAGTCAATAACACAATCTTACATGTTACAATCACATTAAAGAAAATAATCGTATAACGTATTCGCTCAAAGATACATGGTTTATACACAAATATGCATAATTATCGATAACACCAGGAGAAAAGAATTTTCGAGGTAAATGTTTAAAAATGTGCAGAGTTTTGTACCGGTAAGAAGGAAAAACCGTTGAAAATAGAATTATCAAGCTTACCTGGTAACTGAGTTGTGGCCGAAGGTGTAGACGTGGTCCGTTGCAACCGGTACTGGGCCGAGGGATTTGGAGCACCAGGATTAGGACCAGGCGGGTATTGGCTAGCAGTGGGAGACGTGGGTGGGGGGAAGGTTTCCGCCGGAAACGGAGATTGCCGGGCGGACGCCGGAGTTCCTGGCGACGGCATCGATCTTTGCTGTTGCTGCAACTGCTGCTGCGTGGTGGGCTGTTGCTGCGATCTCACCTGATTAACGTTGAACAATCTCGGGGTATTACCATAGTTGCCCTTAATCACAGAACGTAAAAAAGAAAAATTAAATATTCCCCGTTGTCAGACCGAGCAAACGAGAACACGTAAAACTATATATATAAACGGAACATTTGAAAGGCTGGTTAAATGTAACGGAAAGTATCCACAGGTAAAACGCACGCATTGCTTTTGCAATGAAATAAAAAAAAAATAAATAAAAAAAAAAAAATATATGAGACGTAAAAATAAAAATGTATATGGATATTTAGAATGTCTGGTTTAATCGAGTAACTGGAACATACTTGCGTCACTCGTGGTGATAGCGGTTGCGGATGCGAGAACGACAGAATACCAGCAGGGGAATGCGGCGAGAGTCGTGCTGCAGCGGACACTTGTTGGCCACTGTTGAAATTATTGTTCACAATGGGGCTGTAAATCCCAGACGATTATTAAATGCACGAGTGATTATTAATCAGAGGATAATTTCGAGCTTGCTTACTGTTGTGGTAACGTTGAAGGATGAGAGTACGAGTGAGCGAGTCGATGACCGGATGGCATCTGGACGGATCCCCCATAACCTGGAGACACTTGAGAATCTGGCACACTCGACCGCTGCGAAAAGATACATTTTATTGGTTTCGCATATTACATACATTCTCCTCAACCCTTTGAGTGCTAAATACTCCCGATCGAAGTGTTCCACGTGGACAGCGGTCTATTAGCAATTATGTTGCTCTAAATAGGAGCGAGGAAAAATTGATAAATACGCGTTCATAATCCACGCGAGTAACTTTCGCCAGAGACGCATATACGCGTCCACAATCCACGTGAGTAACTTTCGCCAGATACGCATATACGCGTCCATAGTTCACACGAGTAGCTTTCGCCAGAGACGCATATGCACGTCCATAACAGTCAAAGGGTTAATTCAAACATTATACGGTAACTCAAAACAGCTGTGCAACGTAATTACTTGTAACGACACATTTGGCGCAACAGTATTGTTCAACAGATTATCGATATTGTGAATGCCGGTGGTAATTTGGTCCGTAGCTGTAGCGTTGGAAGGAATGAGTAACTGCTGCTGCTGCTGTTGTTGCAACAGCCTCTGTTTCAACTGCTGCTGCTGCTGCTGCTGTATCAATTTCGTCCGCTGTTGCTGCAACTGTAACTGTTGCTGCTGCGTGAACTGAGCGGTCGTCTGCCTGACTCCAGGTTGCGTGTTAAACCTCATTCTCGGCTGCTGTTGGTACATCGGTGGTGGCTGGTAACTATGACTCGTCGTTACAGGTGTGGTACCCAACTATAAAATTACATCAGGCGTACATTTTAATTGTAGCCAGTACGTGAAACAATAAATACGCGCGACAAAGCGATATCGATAAAACTGGAGCATAGTCGATGATAAGAAAATAAGAAATACGTATACAGGCAGGTTTCGATTAGTGCGAATAGTAAATCCGAGAAACTGATCGCACCGATTCGAACGTTTACAGTTTAATGGAAACATACATTTTCGTATGTTTATTAAATTACGATGGCAAGAACATCTTTATTGTTTCTTGACAAATTTTAGTAGCGTAAACCATGTCACTATCGCATTCTCCTCACATTAACATATTGCAAAAGGAAAACTGAGTATAGTACATACAAGTACCTTCCTTGATTCACACTTGTAAATTCTTAAATGTTACTATATCCATGTCAAACCGCTTATACAACAACTCTTAACAACGCATAGCTCTAGAAGGTTAAAAAGAATATGGTCACCGACCTTAAGGAGATGTAGAAGATTCTTTCATTGAAGGGACCCACAAAAGGGCCGTAAGACACCAAAACAAATTGACCCGTAGAACTTGGTGTTTTGATTACCGACATAACTCGAGGGAGAAAAATGTTACTATATATTTTTTATATATGTAGGAATGCGATTGAGTGGGTGCGAGTCTGGAAATGTTGGAAGAGTACTTGAGTTGGGCGATTGTCGTGCGAACGTAGAATGTTTGGGTTCGAATGTTTCTAAGGCGTGAAAGATGAGAACTTGAGAAAACAGTGCGACTGAGAAATTGTGGGTGGTCGTAACCGAATGCGTAGAGTGAGAAAGGTGGACAATTAGAATGAAAGGAAACGAGTGTTTGGAAGAATATATGACGGGGAAAATGCGAACGCAAGGCAGAAAGTATTGGACGAAAGGTTTTGATTGTGAACGTAGAAAGAGTGTTGAAGCTGCTAAGTTGTAAAGTTGTTTAAGTTATTTTTGTTAAATTGTTTTAAATATACTTTTATTAATATTTTAATCGCTTCACTTTTATTTTTCACACCTGAATTCCATCTTCCGTTCTACATTTTATAGAACATTTCCTATATACATACATGACGTTCAACATAGTCGTCGGAGTATATACTTTTCTAATTCTGCAAGAACGCCAACTTTAAGAATGATCAAATCGTTAAATATCTCTGAAGTCTTGTATAAAGTTAATCTTAATTCGATCTATTGGAAATTGGGTTTAATATTATATCTATTTATTACATGGCAAAGGTAACAAACACAACGAACCGATCAAATTATTTCGAGTCGTGAATACACGTGTATAAAAAAAATATTAAAACGAGATATCTTCGTGACCTGTACATAATGCGTGAATCGAATTTTCCTTCGCATTACACGCGACTTGGTACCATTTTACAATTTGCACCAAATCGAACATCGTATGTTAATTGAACTCGCACTAATCGAGACCTACCTGTATTTAGGTAGACAATATACGATTATTGCGAGCACGTTATAAAAGATACACGCAGTGGCAAGAGTATCAACTTACCGCGGTGGAATAAGCTGGAGGCGTGCCAGGAATTGTTATGGTGGAAGACGTTGGATTCACGGCAGTCTCGCATAACATCAACGACTTCTGTATCGCGTTAATCGCCATCTTCTCGTTCAACGCGTTGTTCTGCGGCGCTTCGATTACATCTAGGAGATTTGCTATCGCAGACGAATCTATTGAATAAAAATTATTGTCTATAATGGTAATTACTTTCGCTGTCACCGGTGACACGTAGCAACGAACATACTCCTCTCTCGTGAGTGTGTTAGCTTGTTCTGTTGCTTGCGGCAAGTAATCTTGGAACGAAAGCTTCGTTAAAGTAAGCGAGATCAACAAGGCTTTGTAAATTATGCCGTGACAGCGAAAGTATAGTGTTATATATTCGACGTATGTTAGCGTTGAAGGAGTGGAAAGACGAATAATAAATATTAGATATACGGTACATGCGTTTTAGTGAGACCGATAATTAACCCTATACCTGCAATAGCTTCATCCGGCACGAACTCGATAACTTGATCCAAGATATCGGAAAGATCGGGATCCGATGACTGGTTGTCCCAAGTACTGGGATCGTTACTCGTTTGACGATACTCCCCGCTGCCCGTAAATTCTGAATCCATTTGACCCATTTGGGATCTTTGTTGCTGTGGAACACACGGTTTACATGTTACGTTAAAATTCAACTTTATGTCTCATTTTATCTGACAACATATTATTATTACACGGTTATGCAAATTTGTATAAACAGGAAGAAAGACACTGTATATCTGAATAATCCATAAAATTATTTTGACAAAAATTATCTTGTACACAAAAAGCAATCATAAAAAATATAAGGTGTAAAAGATATGCTCATCATAAACACTTAACTATGTAATAGAAAAATATAGCAATTTAAAAAAGGACTATTAATTTTTACGTTAACAAATGACAACAGAAATTGTGAGTTTATGTTTTACTTTAGAAAAATTGTTAACCTTTTAAACAGTATACACGACTTATCACTGCGTAAATTATTGTTTCTGATATTATCGTAACAAAACCATTAAAACCGAGGTACAGTAGAACCTATTTTACTTGGACGCCCATTATCTGAATATCGTTTCCAGATATTCTATTATCTAAACAAAGTGTCGTCTAATATCGGTTCTTTTATTTTTTTAAATATAACACACAAATATCTCAACAAACCGTTAATCTTCTTAATATTCATTTAAATAAATAAAGTTTGGTGTACGAAACAGTAATTGTTCCATTATTCAAAAATTCTATTATTTGAATAACACTTTTTTCTCTCTATTAGTTCATTTTTTTTTTCTTTATTTAAGCATTTGAAATCTCAAAGAAATTTATTTTAGTTGCACAACAGAATTCCAATAAAACACAGAAACTCGCATAAAGGTACAAAGATATGTTGCACATAATTAAATTTTTAAGTTACAATTTTGTAAGAAACTAAGGCAATATGTACAAGCCATGATTATTATTTCATATACGAAAGGTTTTACTAAAATAATAAATAATATAATAAGTCAATCGTTACCTGACTTAGCATATGTGTGAGGTAGGTATTGGTTGTTGGACGAGGTAGTTGTCTCGACTGGCTTTGGAGAGGAGTACGCGCGGAAGTAGCGGTTGTCGTGATGGTATTGTTACCACCAACTGACTGTATACTGCCACCTGTCCAAGGTTGCTGTTGCTGCTGCTGCTGCTGTTGTTGTTGTTGCTGTTGCTGCTGCTGCTGCTGCTGTTGTTGCGATTGTGACTGTTGTGAAGACTGTTGTGACTTCAATCCTAAGCGAAGAAGCTTATCCTTATATAACAAACAAGAACATTAATTGAGACCGTCGTTCTCCTTAATCTCAGTTTCTGCAAGTTAAAAAACGAGAAGTTGACTAATAAGACATCTAAAAACAAATCTGAACAAGGATTTCTCATACAACAGGTAGTTATCGTAACAATAAAAATTAATCAATTATTGACAAAGTTTACACGTGAATTAGTCATCGGCTACAATTCAATAAAATAAATAAATATAATAGTGCTTGATGTGAAGTTCAAACTCTAAAATAGTACAAATATTAAATACATCCTTTTTTTCTACTTTCTACGTTCATTTATTTATTTTACAGGTAAAAAAAACCCTTGGTTTCTAATTTCACAACTTATACAAAGCAAAGAAATTTCCTTAAAAAGTGTAACCATATTATCGCTAACATTTTTATCCCCTTCTCATCAGTAAAGAGTTCCAACAATTAAAAAATACTCTTTCTTTTAAAGCTGTACGGATTAACCCTTTGCACTCGAGAGGTAACCGTTAGTCGTTTAATGATACTAACTTCAAAAATTTTCAAGTTCGTAATATTTACTATGATTCACGTATATTAAACTTCATTTCGTTTAGTTAAGTCGTATATTAAAATTTACATATATGACTATTTAACGTCCGGGTCTGAACTAACGTCTGAAAATTTGCGAAACTATCATATGCTAAGATTACGATGTCCCATGAGGGGAATGGGGGGGGGGGCAGTCGAGTGCAAAGGGTTAAACTCACAAATACCGTAAAAGCGGGAAATTTAAATCTGTTTAAGTACCTGTGGCGTAGCCGATATCACAGATGCAGGTATTGGTGGGATAGTGGTTGGTTGAGGGGGCTGTTTAGCCAACAGTGAAGCCAACATTTTGTTTTTCTCCCAAAGCTTGCTGGTCGCTGTAGACGTGCCCGAGGAGGACACTTGGTGCGACCCGTCCATGGGTCGTTTCACGGCTATATTCAAATCGCCGTCCTCGCCGGGTCTCTTCTGACCCACCTGTGTCGAGCCGCCGAGTCCAACGTTGTCGTTCGACTGAGACGGCGACGGTGTTGTGTTCCGAAATCCGAGGCTTCGCAACAGCGAGTCCTCTTCTCGACTCTGCGACTTGCACTGTTTAAATCGCACTCCGTTAATCGAACCCGTACTACGCCACGAATTTTGATGCTTGAAAAGATTTCGCGTAAGGAAAAACAAATTACAAGAGGAACGTCATGTATTATTACTTATGCTATAACATAAAATTAAACAAGGTTTGTATTATTCTGTTCGACAATCAAGATTTGCTCTCGCTCGCTTTCACAGCCGAGAAAAATTATACAGCTCGAGGCAATCTTGTATGTAAATCTACATGTATAATACTAAAACCGCGTTTAAGATAACGTACGCTTATACGGCCAGCTACCTGTTGCTCTTGTATTTTCCTCTCGTCGTCTTGGTCTTTCAAAAGCTGCTGCAGGAGCTCGTTCCTCTTCTTCAGCCCGGCACGAGCCTCTTCGTCCTCGTCGTCATTTTTCTCGTTTAATAGCTTCAATGTAATGAATTGCATTAAGTAGATTCGTAAAATTGTACACTTCTGAGTATAATTAGGAGAAAAAGAGTATCGCGATCAGCCGATAACTTTAAATCCTTTTACAAAATCAAGCAGCCACGCAAACTGTTTTAACCCCTTCGCATACAATGACGTCTGGGAGACATCATTCATTTCACGTGTGCAGACTTTGACGTTTAGGGGACGTCAAGATGTTTTAAAACGTTTCATACTTTACAGAACTACTAATTTATTATTTTATAATGTTACTTAATTATTTTCTAAAATTAAATGTTATATAGCAATGCAAATTTCAAAACAAAACGTTCTGTTACCAAGCTTGCACATGACTGTACAGTTGTGCCAAAGTAAACAGTATTTTTCGGACGCATCAAATTCCTTTTTTCATTTGTATGTCAAGGGGTTAATCCAGAACTTATTACTACGACTGGATACACCAAATGCAAAATTACCAATGGCAGACATAATTATAATTATCGTTACAAATACTATAAGACAACACATATATATCGACTGATCGCGTTTGCTGGGAAAGCAGAAAATGAAAGATGAAACTAAAAGAAAAAAAGAAAGAAAAGAAAAAAAAAAGAATGGGTACGTATATACGTATAAAAAGCGGTTGAAATCGCTGAAGCGAGACAGGCATCGGTCCGATGCCAATCGGGAAATTTGAAGGCAACGATCAGCTTGTTTACCTGTAACAGCATATTATTCCCAAGCGAAGATTTCGAATGCTCCATGCTCGGTTTCGGCATGTTGCTAGGACTCGTGCGCACTTTATTATTATGCTCCGGATGAAAATCGTCCTCGTCCTGCTGATTCAGCAGGATCTTCAATATCCTATGCTTATTTTGGCTCTCGGAATCGTTATTCGTATTGTCCTGACTGTCCTCACTAGCACTAGCCCCCTTGGTCAACAAGTTTCTCAGTCTACCGGACTCGGTCGACACAACACTGTTCTGAGTTTCGACAACGGTCGCGGTTGGGCCCGCCGACTGGCCGGCCCCTGTTCCTCCAGCAACGGAAGTCGCGTTGTTTCTCGCGTTCCCCACTTCCATGGCGGTCTGCTGCTGCTGCTGTTGCTGCTGCTGTTGTTGCTGTTGTTGTTGCTGCTGGCTGGCAGTCGAACAACCGCCGCCGCCCGTGGTCTTCCCTTCATCCTGTCTCTTGGGCGTTAATCCAGCGGCTCCGTTGGCACTAACACTACTAGCAGCGCTGTTCGTCAAGGAGGAGGTCTGCGATTCCTGAAGCGGACTGAAGGGGAACGAATTACTGAAGGTGTGAGCCGCGTTGCCTGAGGTCGGGCTGAACGCGCGCAGGGGACTGCAGTGAGGCGCCACCGCCGAGTTAGAGGAGTACATTCCCTGGGGACTCGGAGATGTCGGGGCTGGCTGGGAAGGTGGTCGTGAGTTTGGTGGCCCGCTCGCTCTCGACTCGGGCCTATCTGCCCACCCGCTGTTACTATCCAAGTCCCACGTGGAACTGGGGAAGAGCTCGAATTCCAAGTCCATGTTCCCCGAAAAGTGGTTGAACGGATTACTGGTAGTAGTTAGCGACGGCAGGGGGTTGTTGCAGGACTCGGCCGCGCTAAACACTATCGAGTTCGACGACGAGGAGGACGTCGCGGCGGTACCGGTGTGCGACGACGACGACGACGACGTGCCCGCCAACCCCCGACCACTGATACCACTCACTTGACCGTTCAGATGCGCCACGGACATCAGCGGGCCACCCACGTTATTGTTATTGTTACCATTATTATTATTACTATTATTCGCACAACGGTTACTAGAGTGTCCGGAGCACACTTTGTTGTTGGAAAGCTGACCACCCTCGATAGGCGTTAAGTCATTGTCCCTATCATGGACAAGAAACAAAACAAACATGTATTTGCCAGTTACCATTAAGAAACAGGTTGGTGTTTTTTTTTTTGTCTAACCTAACACTAAGCATTACTATGTAACTATTATGCGGATAGGTAGACAGTTGCACGCGGTGAACAGTGCTCGGCCATCAGATAGTTATATATCTGTTGTGTACCGTTTCGAAACATTCGAAATAAAATGCCAATGAGTTTCAAATTTGAACGTGCACGCGACTCGAGTTATCGTGTTTTCGTCGAGAGAGAATAACGCGATCGGTTTGGACGAACGTCAGTCTAGAATGAACGACAATTTAGGAAAGGGTTTTTTTAAGTACCCAGAAATAATGTTCTTCGTGTCTCGCGCACTGTTTACCGGGAAACCTTGAGTGCATCAACTCAGCCACCTTGATACCATAATGTAAGTTGCATAAGCGTAAGTAAGACTTGCCGTGCCCCTACCGTGATCGCCGTAAATCTTACTTTCGCTAAGTACTTACAGCTTGAACGTTGTATGAGACACGATAACGTGAATACCATAAAGGTGAACACAAAATGCTTTACCAATTGTGCAACGCTGTTGCTCGATAAAATTGCACTCGCGAATAATAAAATGAACGAACGAACGATTAACGAGCTCCAAATGTTATCTTAAAATGTGTTTCAATGGCGGAATCAGAAAATGGTAACTTCGTCCTTTCGTAATGATCCCAAAGAAACTTTAAGTTTTATTTCAATTAGAAACGTTTTGCGTTCACCTTGGCCCGGGGTCACGTTGAACGTTGTAAGACTGATTCGTAAATCGCGAATGAAAATGGTAATGATCGCGTGAAGAGTTGTTTAAACGATTGGTGTTAACAGTTTCTTTTTTCCCGCTAGCACAACCTTTGCCATTCTTGGTCCAACGACAGTGCACGAAAAGTGATCGTATGGAAACAATTGTTGCGGGAAAAGGTCGTGTGTAGCGAGCTAACGATATGTAAGACCAGCGTGTTGTGATACATAGTAATTATTAGCAGATGAAATATTAAAAAGCAATATATATATATATATGTAAAAGCGATAAACACGAGATCGTGAATCGTGAAACGTCACGGCAGGGTAACAAAATTGTTTCAATTTCAAGAGTGGCCAGATCTCCAACACCGAGAAGAAAACCCGTGTGTCGCGGGACATGCAAGATTCTCTGCGAAACCTAAAAAAAAAAAAGGAAACCACCGTGAAAGTGTTTGTGGAAAATTTCTTGAAAAGAAAAAGAGAAAACCCCCGGTGTAACGAAACGCGAATTAAGCGTTCGAATCGCGCATTCCATTGGATTGAAACGTGTTATTGTCGAATTCGATTTTCGATTTCTCGTTTGTTCCGGCTTTTATTTTTTTGTCCTGTTTCTCCGACTTCGAATTGGATTTAAAATGTTACTCAAGCAACAGAAATTAGACGAACAGAATACGGTTAGTGGAAAACCTGACGCAGCGGGAAGTTCATAAGTAAATAGAATTATGTAGATGTAGTCACCCTTGCCTATGTGTTCAAATAGAAAAAGTAATTATAAGCGACACGAAGGAGTACAATACGTTAACTTAATTGACCAGTAGAACGTTGATTGTTAAACCAAGGTTCGACGCCTCTGATTAATCGAACAAATGATTGAACATTGGAAAACTTGCGAAATCGTACAATCTTCGATACCTTTTACTGATTCGAGTGTAACAAATTATAGTGTCCGCAGAAATGCACGCAGAAAACCACATGCAGCTTACAGCTGTAAGGTTACAAAGAATGTAAACGAAACAAGATATCGTAATTTATTTATTTAGCAATTTAATACTTAGAAGATTTTGAAGAAAATTCAGTGTTTCATAAATTACTGTCATTAATAAAAAGAAAATTTGTTTAAGTATCAAGGGAAGGATCTACGCGCAGCTATATTTCTGCGAAAACTATATCAACGATCTGATAAAGATTCATAACAATCAAGATTCTACTGGTTCGTTCTTGGTATTCTCTAGTAATCCTAATGTTAATAATCGTATAAGTATTCTTAATTAATTGGTAACACACTGAATACCACAGTATTTTAAAATGAGTATAGTAAAACAACAGCAATGTTCTTAATCCTTGTGGAATGAGAATTCAAAAAAAAAGGAGACAAATTCAATTAAATACATGTATTTTAATTTCACATTCTTTTCAATACTATATTCAACGCTACATTTTAATTTCAATACTTTAGTAGTCAATGTATGAAATCATTCAGTCTCAAATTAATTTAATATTTGAAACTTTCTTCAAATGGAAATTATTAATAAAAGTTCATTCAGAATAAAATTTAGAAACAGTGTTTCTTCATTGGAAACACTGTTTCCTTCGACCACGAATATTTATTAAAATTATTATTAATATGAAACTGAACCAATCCTAATGGTATAAATCTATATTTAGTTATACTTAAGTTTCTAACATAAATTATACAAGAAGGAGACAGAAAATCGTTCAACTTACCCAATGATGGTATTGGTGGCCATAATGAAGTCGGTAACGAGCGTATTCATCACATTTGCTTTGAAAAGCTTTGACTTTGTTTGAATGTTAAGGAACTTATCAGGACTAACGCGTAGTCGGTACACACCACTGGTACTCTCGCCGACTTGAAGCGTATCGTTCAAATGTGCAGTTAGTTTACTGAGATCATGGGGGTGGCACAAATCCTTTATCGTAGTGCCAATCAACTCCTGCAACAAAACAATGCAATCGATTGTACCTATTTAGTAGTTAATTATCAGATCGGCATTTAACCACAAAAAGAGATGCGAGTTAAAAATAAAAGAATCGTAGAATATTATACTGTCAACCTTTTGGTATGAAAAACTATTATTTTAGATAATCTCTTTTGTTTAAGATTGATTTGAAATTTGATCGAAGAAGGATTAAGAGATTCAGATTATCCACAAATACCACAAGTGATCTACAACAGTAAAATTTATCAGTCTCTTACATAAAATTATCAGTTTATCAGCTACTTAACGAACCGTTCAAAGTGAACTTAAAATTTCTACAAAGGATGTTTCATTTCTCTAAACAATTATACCAGGGGTCGGCAAACTTTCTTCTCTGCAAGACTAGATACAAAATATCTTTCGACATTGTGGACCAAGAAACGAGACCGATATTACATATGTATGCAGGCAAATAATTACAAAATAAAAATATTAACGCTAAAATCTTTATTTGTAATACTACTCGTATTTATTAATCAGAAAATGGGAATTCATTTCAGGGAATTACATTTAATCGAGGTTAAAAGTTTATGCTTCTTATCGCCGGAATTAATGTAATTAATGACATATAGAAAGATTCTACGCATATTCCATTTCTGGATCACAAACACAACTCCTGAGCCAGAGAAAGATTGAAGCCACAGCAAATCGTAGTTTGACGAACCCTGGATCACACTAAACAATCTACTCCCTGGCAAATTTAACCCTTTGCGCTCGAAAAATGATCGTTAGTCACCAAATGATAGTTTCGTAAATTTTGCAGACTTTAGTTAATTTGTTTGTTAGTCAGAATCAGAGGTTAAATTGTCATATGTGTAAATTTTAGTATATCACTTAACTAAATTAAATGACGTTTATTATAGGCGAATCTTGGTAAATATTTCCAGTTTGAAAATTGTTAAAGTTAGTATCATTAGACGACTAACAGTTGCCTTTCAAATGCAAAGGGTTAAATAACACCTCCATTGACCACAATCTCAACCGCTTGAAAGAGAAAGAAAAAGAAGTAGCAAGCGTGGGAAGATTATAAAATTATGTATATGTGTCTGCATATGTGCGTGTTTAAATTATCCTAAGCGGAATAAGCAGAGTAATGCGTGAAATTTGGATCTTCATGAAAAACGAAGGAACGAACTCCCTTTTTTAACACTAGATTTACGGCACTCGTCAATCTGACGGATTTCAGACTTCATGAGCAAAATTTGCGAAAACAATTACTATTATTCTTAGCAGTTTTTGTTGACTTTTATCGACAAAGTGATACCCTAATCTATTTCTCAGTACAGTGCGTAACAGAAAGATAGAACCATTTGCATTTTCGTTCTTAACACTATGCCGTCCGCACGTCTAATCTAGATTCTCTTGTGGGTCTCCGGCGGGTCTGAGTTAAATAATGAGTGTCCACACACTCATCACGTATAATTGTGTCCTCTTTTTCGTCTGCCATTGTCTAAGGGCACGGGTTTTTATAAAAATACAAAGTTGCTACGTTTGTAATTGCCTAATGTTTTGCGCATGGCACCACAGTGGAACCAACGGCACTTAACCAATAGTTTTCTGATGGCACCACAGTGGGGCCACCGGACGGCATACTGTTAACTTCGATACTGAATATTTTATTTGACTGAAACTCGTATTAATATTTAATAAAAACGTTGGGAAACGTTGATGTAAAATTTCTTTTTTAGTATGGCTCCCGATTTTTGCATAGTAAACATTTCTGATTCATCCCTCTGAACAAAGTTTGAAAATCAGAGATGTCAGAAGAACCGCTACACCCTTACCTTGCTTAGGTACTCTGAGTAAGGAGGCGACAACCAGATAACATCGACCGCGATAATCTTCCCCGTAGTGTCCAACTTGACAGTGAATTGTTCAATGGGCGTGCCAATGGGCTTCTCGTTCGGGGGTATCCTGCGGGCCACGCACATCACGCAAGGACCGTTGTCCGAGGATTCAGAGGACACGTCACCGGTCTCCAGACGATCGCTGTTATTTGGCAAAAGAGCTGAACAGATCTGCATAGACTCGTACTTCGATACCCGTTGCTGCTTCTCTTCCATAGTCTCTTCTTTATCATCGGGAGGCTTCACCAAGAAGCGGCAATTGAAGGTGCGGTTCCTTTGGAGCTGCTGCTCGTTCGTCCAGCCTGTGGATGAATTGCGTGATCCTTAGACGTGACGGATAATCGAATCGAACGATTTAACGTTAGAGAAGTGAAAACCGGTGGCAATTCGAGCATCGACGAGATCTTTTCGATTCTTCGTAAACGAGAGACTAATTTGATGTAAAATCAAGGGGAAATGATTCTACGGAATTTTTCGTCGATCGATGTGAAGAAGTTTTGGCTTCGTACAGAAATTATTTGAAGCTGCCATTAAAATAGATATTTGTATGTTTTACAAAAAAAAAATTTGAGAAAATTGAGGGATTCAAAATTAACCGTAAGATTGACGAAGCATTGAAATATATTAATTGTAATATGAATCCTTGCTATCTTATCTGACTAATTAAAAAAGAAAATTATTCCAACTATTATAAAATATACAGAAAACATTTTTATAAATAGCGTATTTAATATTCAATATGGAACGAACTATTTATTAATCATTAATTAATATTTGATACCAATAAAAAGAAAAAGTTTCCATAAAAAAATTACGAATATGTCATTATTTTGACACCCTTGGTAGTTCTAGTGTTAACCCTTTGCTCTCGAGAGGTAATTCGTAATCGTCCGATAATACTAGCTTCAAAAATTTTCAAGTGTAAAATATTTCATAAAATTCACTCATATTGTATTTCATTTGATTTAGTTAAGTAATACACTAAAATTTACTTATCCGGCTATTTAACCGTTTGAGTTTGAAAATTTTCAAAATTATCATTTGGCGACTGACAGTCACCTTTCGAGTGCAAAGGGTTAACAGCTAACAGGAAAGGCGCAGGCCTTGTCGAAGTGCAACGCGCCTTGCTGATAGCATCGCGTTTCTGCACACGCTGCGAGAACTTCGTGGCCGTCTCCTTCCATTGCACAAGATAAATCTTTCCATTGCGACCGAGGCTTCATAACAAACCGAAACGAATCGAAGGATACGCGTGCGCGCCACCCCCGTAAACAGATGCTTTAGAAGTTTTATCATTATCGTAACTACCCCAAACGCATACGAAACGTATGAATAATCGTTTTATCTTATGTTTTGCGAGGACCGCAAAAAATAAAAATGTTCCGCCTCTCAAAAAGAAGATTTAACCCTTTGGCATACAATGACGTACGTCTGGAAGAATGGTTCGTGTGCCATTGTAGACTTTCACATCTGGGAGACGTCAAGATGTTTTGAAATATTTCATACTTCACAGAACTGCTAATTTATTATTTTATAATGTCACTTAGTATATCAACTTGATTAAATGTTATACAACAATGCGAATTTCAAAATAAAATGTTCTGGCTTTAAGCTTACCAGCACATAACTGTTCAATTGATCCAAATTAAATGGTATTTTTCGGACGCATCAAGTTCCGTTTTATTTGTATGTCAACAGGTTAATCTGCATGCATCTTCTTCCAGGATTCGTTACAAAAAGGGAGGGAGGGGTTGGCCAGGGGACAAAAATGACGGGAAAAATTAGTGTACAGATTGAAATTAGAATTTTTAAGGCTAATTTAGACATTTCATTTTTGGTATGCATCCCGGATGGATTCATTCACGGTGAGAAGTGGAAATATTGTTTTCATCTGCATTTCCTGAATAAAATAGAGCCAGAATGAACTGGACGATTCATCCGTGGCGAGCCGACGTTGATAAGTCTAAACGTGTTCAGGAAACAGGTGAACATCCAAAAATGGTCGATGTCGCCGATCGTCGACATTTTGAAAGCTATTGAAATGAACTCAACTACAGTGAAACGATGTAAACCCTGCAAACTTTCATCTTTCACATTCACTATGAATCCAATCAATATGGATGAATTGTCCGGGATACGCATCCAATGTGTAAAGTCTAAATTCGTCTTAACGTAAAAGAGGGAAAGAGGGAGGGGGGAAGAGGGAGGGAAAGCGAGAGAGAGAGAGAGATGCTGTATCAGGAAGAGATATACGAACCTAATGGTATAAGTTTTTCGTCTTAACGTAAAAGAGAGAAAGAAGGGTGTGGGAAGAATAAGGGAAGGGGGGGAGGAGAGAGTGAAAGAGGGGAGAGAAGAGAGGAAGAGAGAGATATAGGACAGAAAGAAAGAGAGAGGAGAGAGAAAGAGTGGGTGAGTGAGTGAGAGAGAGAGAGAGAGAGAGAGAGATGCTGTATCAGGAAGAGATATATAAACCTAATGGCATAAGTTTTTCGTCTTAACGTAAAAGAGAGAAAGAAGGGTGTGGGAAGAATAAGAGAAGGGGGAGAGGAGAGAGGAAGAGAGAGAGAGAGGAGGGAGAGAGAGATACTAAATTAGGAAGAGATATACAAACCTAATGGCATAGGTAACAAGCTCGGCATGAAGGTGTTGTGGTCTCCATGGTGAATAATATTATAAATATCCTTGCCAAGCACATCGTCCTTCGTGTAATTTATGTACTGCTTTATGTTATCTGTTACGTACTCCACTCGTCCCTCCGTATTTACAACAAACAGAAAGCCATCTAGCGCCTGGGCAGAAATTCGTAGACAAATTAGATTTCGCTAAACGCACACGCTCGTGGTCCCGTCGCAAAACGGTCACGTTAACTACGTGTGATCAAGCGAGAAAACACAATAATATAAATTAGATCAAACGTTTCGCGGTGACTTAATTGGTTACCGAATCATTGCGTTCCTAATTTTGTTTGCGAAAATCGATTACGTTAACGAGTTCCGGAGAATGATCGAAGAACTTGAATCGTGTTTCACGGTACCACGACGCTGGTTTCGTCTGCGACAACACGGGTGGTAACTGTGTTAATTTGCATGCTACGGAGGATATTTCCTTTGATAAAATTCAATTTCCAACTTTCCAGAAATCGTGAAAAATCGTTAAAAAAAAGAACTGTGCCACGTAATGTGCGTACACGTTTCAATTAATTCGTTGTTTTGGACGGCTCGTGAAAGGAACGTTTATGCGAGCCGGTAGACAAACCGTCGTTTATTAGCGGATATAAACCAGAAATAAGTGTGTTTAACGTTGGCAAGGCACTTAATGAACTGGACCTTCACAATGAGCGCCCACAAAAAGTGAGTCGTCGGTAAACGAGAAACAATACCGTGCTGAATGCCTCCGAAGTGTGCGATACGTATGTAGGTGTATCAGTGAACGAAAGCGACTGGGAATAAAACGGATTGATGGAGCGTTCGATTTTTTTTTTTTATATTGACTCGTCCTCGTACCTCGAGTAAAATAGGGCCAACTTGATCGTTGGACAGTATGTTAGGATTCGAAGAAGACACTTCCCCCTGTTGTACGGCATGACTATTCGAGGTTTCCTGTTGCCTAATGTGCCGAATCTGCAAAAAATAAATTGTCTCATTACTAACGTTCAAATCGTGAAAAAGAAAGCGAGAACAACAAACTGCCGAAACACGTACATTGAAACGCAATGTTTTAGCGTCGTAACATTACAAAAAGTAAAATATAACGTTATATTAATTACACTAAGAAGATACGAAAAAGATCATTGTACAAAACGCTAAGAGTAATGTGAACACGTTTATGTTAATTGCGATAAATGAGACTATTAATGAATTTCGCAATTTTAAGGAATTATCAGAATCATTTAGTATTGCTGGTTACGTTGAAAATTATTTTCAACTTCTTTCTTCTCGAACTTGTATAATCGAACGAATTTCGCGGAGAAAAACAACGCGAAATACATTCCAATTCTCTTTATTATCCGTTTCAGTAAGATATAGAAAATTCTCTTTATTATCCGTTTCAGTAAGATATAGAAAATTCTGTTACGACGGTGTAGTTTTACGTACCAAGATAACGCAACGGCGCAATGCTGATTTCGCGTTACGTGCATGTGCAGTTTGCATTTTTATTGTTTAAATTAAAGTTGCGTTCCATTACGCCTAACCGTAGCGAACAACGAAAACTTTCCAGAAATACTGATAAACACGGTACTTTATTAAACCTTAATTCCTTTATGCAATGTTACACATTTCCATTACACTTCAACCAAGAAACGAGCACCTACGCGTTATTCAATTTTTCTTATTTTCAATTTCTTATTTCTTATTTTCACTTTTCTTAAATATTTCTTACTTGAAATAAAAATTTAACAGTAAAACGAAAATAGTTTTCGGTAGAGTAATCGCGATAGTCCACTCGAACGAGTAAGTGAAAATATATTTCTGCTCGTTTCTCTGATTCTCTGCAGCTACACGTCTACGTTAATGCAATCAAGGAATAAACAGGATTTATCTCGGCAATTTTACATAATTATCTTCCCTTAATTATGAAACCAAAATGAATTCGAAATACTACAAAAAGCTTAAGATTGAATTTAACACCTTAAATTGAACAACAAATTTTATGACCATTTTACAAATTTACACGATGTTCCAATTTAATTTTGTGTAATAACTGTATGATGTTGATTTTATGAAAAGATGATATTTTATAAATACTTCAAAACGGTAAAATAATACAACGAAAACGATTTTAAAGAGTGTGAAATCCGTAATCGAGTTGTTATTAAACAAAAAATGCAACAAATTCAATAAATAATATTTTCAATTAAAGTTTTTTCAATTGCATACAAATTTTACTGGGATTCGTACAAAACTTCTTAATTCCGACGCAATTATCGACACCACACTGACAAATATTTAAACTGATAATCCACATTCCTCCTCCTTGTGCGATAATTGAATACAACAAACTGGTGTATCTGCCCTATCTATCAGAAGTTTCAAACAATTACTCATCCGCGTTTTTGTCACAGTAACGAAACACGAATGCCAACCATATACATTCTTCAAAATATTTATAAGAACGCTTTCAAAGGAATCTTGTTCATTTCCGTATTTAAATTTTTGTTAGTATTCTAAATTGCAAAACTTATTTTTAATTTATGCTAAAATTAATTTATACGTTTCAAATTAAATTTACAAATGTAAATTTAACATTTTTATCTAAATACGTAGCTTGCACTTAAATTCAAATCTAAATTTATAAATGTTTCGATTTGACATCTATGCATATTTCGTTTTACAAAACAGATAGCCCATAATGTTAATAACAACAAAAATAAACGAAAATAAATAGATAATTAGAAAATAAACTTCATCCTTTATAGCAGTTCGTAAATAAAAAAATTATCTTTTATGTATGAAATAATCATTGCGATCTCCTAAAAACAATTCCCACTTTTCAAGATATTAAAAAGAAAAAGCATAAAGGGGCAATAAAAATTACAGAGTATCAGCGTTTATATAATTATAATTATAATTCTTAATTTTTTTGCAGTCATAAATTTCCTTAATTGGCATGAAAATCAAAGTACAGTTGTTAATGTTATAAAGTGATGCACTGTTACTCTCAAGCAGGTCAATAAATGAATTAGAAACGGTTCGTCACTTTCCCTTGTAAACTAGAAAATTAATCCTTTCCAACGACGATATTCATCTCCAACAATAGAAGTGGAAAATATATAATTCAACTCCTTAAAAAAAAAAATCAATCAATCAATAATAAATCGTACAACGGTTTGCAAAAACCGTTAACGTGCAGTGGAAAAGAAAGAAAAAAGAAGACGTGAATTCCGCAGAGCTGCCATTCAAAGTTGCAAGGTTAGCCGTAAGTAGAACATGAACAGAGCAGAGAAAGTAAATCTCTGCGTTACCGGCAGAGAGCTGTGCGCGAGCGTGCGGGAAAAGCTCGTCCTTGAGCTCATATTTCCCAGCACCGATAGATCGCGCTTGTAATCGGAATGAATTTAAACGCAGGCAGGGGCACACAACATGCCGTGGCCTCGAAAAGTCGGTGACTCGGCGACTGAGTCCGACAAACGGTTTGCGACGTTGCCGCTAGCCTCTACTTTAAAGCGTATATTATTTCTCTTGTTCCATAATACGTCGCACGCGAAAAAATTCCTATTCGCTTACTTTCAGAACTATTATTAAATAACTAATAAAGAATATGATTAAAATAAAACGGAGAGGAATTGACGAGTAAAAAACCAAACACAAATACAAAGAAGGCCTAGGAAGTGATTTCAAGAGTTTCTAGGAACATTAGTTTCCACGATGAATACAGAGATGAATAGATATTTCCTATGAACTCTATTTGATGATAAACTGTAAAATCATCGAGGAAACGATAGAACACTGAAAGAAGAGAAAGACTTTTATTGCGAATTTACAATTGATTCTACACCTCTCAGTCATGTCGTTCAACAGAGGAAGGATGCGCGTAGCTTTACCGCGCAGATGACGTCACACGAACTCTTGCTCCGCTAGCTCAGGTTATAATGCCGTTTGGAAGGTTTCCTATTGGCCTCGGTGACGTCATTCAAGGTCACGTGACAAATTCTCAAGAAGTATCTTTTTAACGATTCTTTGTGATCTAAAAAATGTGTTTGCGAGGGCAACACACCGAGTATTGTACGGAAGGAGATCGTGTTTAAAAAAAAAAGTAACCATGATATACGTCAAACGAAGAGACAGATGAGCGAAATATCACATGTGCTCGTTCATGAGCTGTGGAACTCTAACACGTAGGAGAGACGGGAAGTCTGAACCCTTTGTACGTTTATTCTCCTCCCTTTTTATGGGTTTCCAAGTACAGGGGCAACGCTACTTGCGATTAAATGGCTCGAACCAACTTTTGTTCCATGTATTTTTAACAAAATAAATGTACAAATATATGTCTATTTTGTGATTCATTTAAAATGTTTTTCCTTTTCCTTGTCTCAAAAGCGAACGCTGCAGGACGCATCTGCATAACCTATAACCCTAAAGAGACCATCGATACTAGAAAACTATAACAAAACAATAGATTGCTTCTAAGCCCATAAAAGTCATCAAAAAAGAAAAGTAACTAAGTACAACAGTAGTAAAAGCAGCATTGATCTCCAAACGCCCTACTATCGTTTGTAATGAAATCGATCAAAAGTTAAATTCAGCAACGCGAGTCTATTTCAAGCCACTACTAATCGAGCCTAGAAACAAGCAGCGTGGTTACTGAACAAGGCGAGTGCGCTTCGACTCCGAAACAAACGATGTTACCAACATCGAAGAGCGTAAAGCATTGCCGCGTAACCGCGACCTGGAAACACGCAGAGAGGCCCGGAACGCAAACATCGATTAAGAATAAAGTAATGGCCGCCTGGCGTAACAAAAATTCCCAAAATTTCGCAATTTCAGTATCCCGCTAGTTCTTGATAATGTGAAATAGTTCCTCGTATAGGAGAGTGGTAAAAGGTGAAAAGAAACGAAGGAACGTTATTTTTGCACAGTTCAATAGTTAGCCCTTAGCCCTCCATATGTTTCTTGATTACTACCTACCAACGACAGCTACGACATATTTTTGCAGCAGAGTATTTGAGAAAAAAGAAGTTTTATTTTGAGCGAAGAAATTACACGTGTTTGTGAATATGTTTGACTTCGAAAAATAAATGACTGGCAACATTATTGATCAATCCGATCAACACCACCCATCGATTTTGTATAGCTGACAACTAGTCTTAGCTTTCCAATTACTTTTTCTATATCTCTTCGTTTAAATCTTTTAGTGGTAATCATCCCAGTATTATGCCAGTTACTCAATAAAGTTATTATTCTCTTATCTCTCCAAACTAAGAACAATCATATTTCCCGTTTTAAATGCAACAGTCCCTTTTTCAGACAATTTTGATTTCTTCGTAGAAAATACGTCTTTACCATCGCTCAGCTTTACATTCTCATCGTAACATTCTTCCATGTTTTTAACTATAAAAATTGGTCGAAAAATAATTTAATGACAAAGCATTTGGAGTGTAATCATATTAAACACAGAATGCCTCCGTAACGGAAGCAACTGAGTGCTAAGGACTAGTATCCCATAACTCGTGATGCTGCTGTTACGCTCAGCTGTTCCTCTCATCTTCGCGTACTCCGACATCTAGTTGCGAATTTATACGCGCGCAGCGCCATCCTCGTTGGTGGCGCACCACAGAACAAAGACAGAAAACGTATCGTTGCCCCGTCGATCGTAAATAAGCGGTGGCGCACGGAGTCGGTCATTTCCATACGGCGCCCACGGGAAAAAAGCGCCTTCGTTAAGTCAGCGGGCGAGAGTGAAACGTGTTATATTTGGGCGGAGAAGAATTTTCCTCCGAACGACAGTAATCATACATTCCACTCTCTTTTCTCACCCGTACAAAAGTTACATTTTCATCGACATATTTCATTCTATCCAGAAATAAATTTTCCAAGAGTCCGGAGAAAGAATACATTTGACTTCTTCGAAAAAGAGACTCTTCTCGCGTTGTTTCATCGCTCTTCTTAACCTCTGCCACCCCCCCCCCTTCGTTACTCTTCCGCCCCCCATGTCTTTTAATACGTTCAAGGCGAGAGATTTATTTTCTAATTTTGTTGATTTATTCGACAAGACGTAGACCATCTGCGAACGAAGATAAATTAATCTTTTTTCTTTTTTACTTCGAACCACAATTCTTTTACCAACGAGTCTACGGCTGTTGTACCGCGACGAAAAATATCGTGGCAGACTTTTGACCGCGTTTCGCGCGCTCGCGACGTTAAAACGTCCGCCACGTAACGCGGGGCGTTTTCAATGGTATCTCGCAACTGTATCTAGGAGAAACTGTCGGAGGAACGCTTCAATGGACGTGAGCGCGTGTTCCGTATCTTGGGGCGCTTTTATTGACTGCTACAGGTGAATCTTTTGAAACCAGTTCTCGAGCCGGAGGAGATAGCCAACAAATGAGTCGACATCTTTAAAAACCTAGAAACTCGCGCGCGCGCGCGCGCGCCTCGTATGATGAATGAACAACTTAATCACGCAACGTGTGAAAACAAAATGGTGGGTCGATTATAATTGATCCATACATATACCGATATTAAGTGAAGGGTTAAAATTAAACGATACAGTACTAGTTCAATAAATGCTCGCAACCGATTGCAAGCATTTAGCTACTAGGAACATAGGGAATTTTTGTTTCATTAGTTGTTTTAGTAACAATCGATGAACGTAGAGAAAGACGAAAAAGTAGAATTCAAATTTCATTTCGTTGTGAGGATGAACACCGAACATTTAAGGAAAAACTATTAATACAACCTTACTTTGAAAATTTTTAATTGACAAACGGAGAATATGCAAATTTCTGTTACCTCTATTGTGTGTAACTGTGTAAGACAATTTTTAGAAAAATAATGTTTTTGAGTTATGTTACTTTCAAAGTAAGAGTACACGTATATACTATTTCTCGTAGTAGAAAATCGAGTAGTCAAACTCTACCTACGATCCCTCAATCTAAAATGAACTTTTTGAAAATGAACCAGAATTAAAAACAGAAATTTGTCCAAGGGAGTAGCCAAAATTTTGCTCAAGAAACAAAATAAATAACAATTGCACTAAAATAGCAATCTTTAAGTTAGGTTAACTATTCCACATTTTACACAATATACGAAACAAACAAAACTAAAAACAAAATATTTTGTATAATATTTAAACAACATTTCATCAATTCTTTTATACTATTTGAAAAATTGAACTTAAAATTAACCTCATAGGATCCTCAGCCAATCTTCTCAAAAATACCGATCCAAAAATCTCTTTGTTGTTCAGAATCAATTTTCTATGTATACAAAATAATGTATAATATATACACAGACGTATCCTGTTGTTATCCTACCATAGGTCACGAATTAGGGGCGCAAGCGCTTCAATCGCCCACCCCTTGGCTACGTCCTTGCATTTATTATCATTAAGAGGAATCGGTTGACTCGATAAAGGAGAGAGTGATCCTTAAATCATCAAACAAAAATTCTTATTTGCATACGATTTCACAAGGCTTCGCTTCGTACATCAACATATACGGTGTCTCTTCTTGCAAGCAGCGTTAAGTAAGCAGTGAAAGCACCGACGAGCAGCCGAGATACGAATGGTTCCGTTCGTTCGATCGGACGTCTTATTAATTTTATCGATCCTTAAAAGGTCCATTAAACAATGGAAAACGGGCAACGATAAACGAATACGTATTTACCGATGCGTGAACGTCTAAACGTTGTTGAAAAGCTTGAAGCCTACAACTTCGAAGACGGTATGAAATTCAACGTATATTCTGCGAATACAAAAGATTCACCTGATAGAATTTCAATGGACGATGTTTCGTTATATAATGTGTAATTATAAAATATTCGGATTCTACGACGTGGTTTCAAACTTCAAAATGAGTTTTTGTAAAATTGATAAATATATTTATAAGCAGTTTGACGTTTAAAAAAATCGAATTCTACGAAAGCAGTAATTGGAAGATGACAAAAATACAATTCTGTTGTAAATATTATGTACACCATCATGCATAAATATTTATAACACTTGTACTAAGAAATAGGTATACATTATACAGAATTAAAAATTGCAAAGTTGAGAGGGAAACAGAATAGGGTACGTTCGAATCACTCCATCGATAAAAGTCAACGAAAATTGCTAGGAATAATGGTAATTGTTTCTGAAAATTTTACTCATTTACGGACATCTCTTGGGCAATTATTTCTAATATACAGTGGCTCCAAAAAGTATTCGTACACTATGTCACAAATAAATTCGTTTAACCCTGGAATTTTGAGTTTGATAAAAGTATTTGATAAAACTTTGTGGGTATGTAGATCGTAATAGTATACGCATGAATTAATCTTTTCTTTTCATCTAAATGCCATTTTAACCCTTTGCACTCGAGAGGTGACTGTTACTCGTTAACAATACTAACAATACTAACTTTAAAAATTCTCTAATTCGAAATATTTACTACGATTCACGTATATTAAACTTCATTTAGTTAGTGTAGTTAAGTCGTATATTAGAATTTACATATATGATTATTTAACGTTCCGGTCTGAACTAACGTCTGAAAATTTGCGAAACTATCATATACTAGAATTACGATGTCCCATTAGAGGGGACACCTGAGTGTAAAGGGTTAAAGGGGTGAAACCAGCGTTGAAGTTTCTGAGTTTTCTCTCATTTTTTAAAGATAACTTTATAATGGTACTTGATGAAGCAAAACCTTTCAAATAGAAAATGTTTAATTTTTAATACTCTATCGCCCTGTCATAAAAAAGAAACACAGAAAAGCTTGTATTCAAAGCGTGAAAAATCGCTGAAACTTTGAGATTCGTTATCAGTCCCCTTAAAAGATATTTTGCCGCCGAAAAAATTGCTCCATGCAGAATACACCATGCTCTGTACACATATAAAGTTTCATTGAAATCAGAATTTTAGAAGTAGATGAATAATTTCCTTATAATACAGTGTACGAATAACTTCGTTTAACTCCAAAATTCTGAGTCTGATAAAAGTATTTGATAAAACTTCGTGGGTATGTAGATCATAATAGTATACGCATTTTTAATACTCTATCGCTCTGTCATAAAAAAACACAGAAAAGCTTGTATTGAAAGCGTGAAAAATCGCTGAAACTTTGAAATTCGTTATCAGCCCCTTAAAAGATATTTTGCCGCCAAAAAAATTTCTCTACGCAGGATACACCATGCTCTGTACACACATAAAGTTCCATTGAAATCAGAATTTCAGAAGTAGATGAATTTGCTTATAATATAGTGTACGAATACTTTTTGCAACCACTGTACATGTATTAAGAAATAGGTATAAATCATACAGAATTTGAAATTGCAGAGATGAGAGGGAAACAGATTAGGGTATATTTGTATCATTCCATCGATAAAAGTCAACGAATATTGCTAGGAATAATGGTAATTGTTTTTGCAAATTTCGCTCCATGAAATCCGAAACCCGTCAAACGGGCGACGGCTCTCGTAAACCTAGTGTTAAAGAACCGATCGACAGCAGGGAATGAAGAAAATCGTTGCTCCGTACCGAACAATAGAATCGAGCCTCTCGCGCGATTTACGACGGCGTTTATTTTCGTAAATGTAGTCACTCTGCTCTTAAGTCCCGAAGAAATGTGTCGCGTCACCGCGGCGTTTCACGAGCTTTCATTGTTTTTAATCGAGCGAACTAAATAATGCTTTTCTCCATGCCAGCGTTTGAAATCGCCAATTTTATGTTAGCATGCCGGAGCTGAAAGCTCTTCGAATTGTTGCACAACGAACTCATGCAAATACGAACGCTTACAGTAGCGGGGACAAAAGTTCAAGATCAAAGTGTCGAAGAAAATAAATTAATTAATTAATAAGAAATAACGGTATAAATAAAATTTGTGTTCTATGCTAATCTATGAATAGTGTTCTACCATAATGACGATAAAAATGGATAGATAAACAATATTTGCGAACCATAAAATTATGTTTTACATTGTTTTGTAGACTTAAACTTTTGTCTACTACTGTTAATTAGGAAGGCAGTGTTTTGAGTTTTTTCACGAGAAATGTGAAAAATAAATAAGTAATCTTTCGTTATGAGAATGGTAGTTAATTGTCGAAATATTTGATAATAATATTATTATAGCATCCGAAATGTGGAAAATAAATAAGTAATCTTTCGTTACGGGAGTGATAGGTAATTGTCGAAATATTTGATAATAATATTATTATAGCATCCGAAATGTGGAAAATAAATAAGTAATCTTTCGTTATGAGAGTGGTAGTTAATTGCCGAAATGTTTGATAATAATATTATTATTATAGTATACGAATGCCATTATCAATAGTGCCAAATTTATAGGAAGTAAAAATCAGAAAGCTTAAGGAAAGTAATAAATAGTTAATAAATAAAATGTTGATAAATTCTGACAATGACCGTGTACAATTTATCACAAAACCAAAAAAAAAATTTTCAATATTTGTAATAATCATAATTAATAACGATTATCTTAAAAGTATAATAATATTAATTAAAACATTTTAATAATATTAATTAACAATATCTGTTATTCAATCTAATTCTCTCTCTCTCTCTCTCTCTCTCTCGAATTCTCTATCTAATTCCTTCAATAACAGACTCGACCAACTAAATCGACCGTTAATTCATAGTTAATCGAGCAAAAGAAACTTCAATGTTGCCAGTTTCGGTTGAACAATTTCATCTGGCGAAAGACGTTACCTCTTTGTTTCACTCTTAAAGGAACAATAGAAGTGATCCAAGGGAATTAACTACGGATATTTAGTCGACTTAACCACAATTCTTCTATTCACGCCATCCTCTTACTTTCAAGGTTGGCCATACAATTTGTACGAAACTGAATTTCGTACAACTTCCAGTGATGTTATATAAACTGTTGTTTCGTTTCACAATAGAGACATATTAATCCTCACAATACTAAAGGGACAGCACTTCACCCCTTATATAACATTTAAATTCTCATTAATCTTCAATACTTTATAATTATTTTATTTACAACACATTTTTCCTCCAAACTGAATCGAATAATTAATTTTAACACTATAACCAACGATTAAGGTGTACTTATGTGTGATGAAGAAAATTAATAAATTAATAAATTAATTAATTCTCACAATACTGAAGGGGCAATACTTCATCCCTTATACCATATTTAAAAAAATTCCGTTAATTTTCAATACTTTATAATCATTTTATTTACAACACATTTTTCCTCCAAACTGAATCGAATAATTAATTTTAACACTATAACCAACGATTAAGATCTACTTATTTGTGATGAAGAAATCAAATTGAAAATTATATTTATAAAATAGCTAATATGAGGGAAACAGACTATAACGATTACAATAAAAGTCATAGTAAATTTCCAAGTAGGTGTCACAATAAATTTACCAAGTTTCCATGAAAAGTTACGAATTGGTCATTCTGACCCATCTTAGTAGTTATAGCGTTAACACTATTCCTACCACGACCGGTCAAATGACCGTTTTTAAAATTTCAATTAGAATTTCATATATACAACATAATTGATTCGCCTTTAAACTTTAGACTTTTCCTCAAATATACGTATAATATATTTTTCAATATTCACTTCTTTTTTCATTGTTTATTTTCTGAGAAAAATTTGTAGCCTGTCTTACGTGGGAATGTCGCGGTAGGAATAGGTATACGTGAAGTGTCGGTAGGAATAGTGTTAATACTTTACCGATCAGAAGTTTATTAATCAGCTTTTACATGCTTAGTCTGTAAATTTTGTGATGTTTCCTTACACGAAGGTAACTGCTTCGAGCGATATCGTATATATACCGTAAAGAAACATTAAACTATCAATTATGCGAAGAAAATCATTGTAATCAATTCATTAGCAATGCATCCACGCTAGAATGAGCCGATCGGAAGTGCGTATGGAATAAATTGAGCCACGAGCAATCGATAAGACGTTAAAATATGCTTTTATGCGTGATTCCCTCCCAAAAGAGTTTCGCGATAAAAATAACCGTCATGGATCGAAATGACCCCCTGTACTCGTTTTCTGCGTCTAGTTGAAAACCATTCGTCTTTCGAGGGTTAACGAACAAACCAGTCAAACCATCGAGCCTCGGCAACTTGCAATTTATTCCAGAAAGTTGAGCAGCAGCGGTTCGCCCTGATCCGGTCGAACCTGCTTAAAATTTCAGTCAAGTTCGAGCCTTGGCTCGTTATTAGCCGACACGGTTACAACACGTCACCGAGGTCCTAAGATTTTCTAGATCCGAAATCTCAGGACCTGTTCGAGTTCTGTTGTAGAGAACCTGGCCGAGGACCGATCGCGCTCGTATAACGAGCCCCGAGGGCCTCAGATTTGGCAGGGCGTTGTGTAATCGGATCGAGAATAACGTTTTTGTGCGAATGCAATTGCGAAAAGTGACTGTATCGAGCAACTGAATCGTACACGTCTGAAAACTTTTCACGATTTTTTCCAGTGGAAAAGTGGAAACTAAGTTTTGTTTCCCTATATTAACCCGTTCGTCGCCCAGCGTGATTTGGCTGAGTTTCTCGCTAGGCCCGAATCCAATATCATAGAAAACTGGAGTAAAAAAATATAAAAACAACACAAATTTTAACTTTTTATTCTTATTTTATGTATTTTATATTTATATATATTATTCTTCAATACTGATTCCATTGAATTCCTTTTAAAATTCCAATTTAAAATCCTATTTAACTTTAAGAAAAAGAGCGTCACCCAAATATGTGATTATTTTTAATATTTTTAATATTGTCAATTTTAATATTGTTGGCTTTAATATTTTTAATATTGTCAGCTTTAATATTTTTAATATTTTTAACATTGTTAGCTTTAATATTTTTGATATTTTTGATATTGTTAGCTTTTATATTTTTAATATTGTTAGCTTTAATATTTTTAATATTGTTAGTTTTGATATTTTCAATATTTTTAATGTTAATACATTTAACATTGTATCAAGTACAAAACACTGAAACGACTATTCATAATATGTATTTATGTGAGATCGATCAAATCACGGCGAAGCTGAAACGAAAAACTGCGTGGTTATCCATATTTAACTGGATGATTATGCATTTTCACTTGAATTATCTGACTACTCGAAATCCCGTCGCATTAATCGAGCACTGATTCGGCCGTGTAAACACCGCTACAGGAAAAAATACGATCGGACATCGTCGATTATTTCGTTATTCTATTCGCACACATTTACATTCTCGTCAATAACCAAAATTTCGAACGCAACGTATTAAAATTTCAATGAAATCCAGGAAGAAAATTTGCAACAACAATTATCGAATCGACAACGAGGAAAAATTAAGAATATTTCACAAAGTGATAACATTTTATAATTATTATGAATACACTGTAACATGATAATTCACAAAATAAAGGTAAACGTGATACTTGAACAGAAAAAATTTAGATACTTAAAAATATGTAATTAAAATCACGCAATTAACTTCTGGTCAAGACATTCTTGCGAAGGGAAAAAAAAAATTAGAAACGGATCCAAAGATGTACAAAGTCCTGTTTCGATAAAACGCTTATCGCGATAAAATAATGTATTACATAAAATATAGAAAGCGAAGGATTGATTATTTTATTTAATCTCCGCGATATCGCCCGTTACGTTTTCGAACAGATCAACCGACTCCGAATCGCTTAACACGTTCCCTGTCGAGCTATTTTTTTTTTTACCAAATATGATTCCGTCTGTTTGTGAACAGGAAAAGTATTTTTTGGCATCGGCAACTATTAAAGTAACGCAGAATATTGCTAACCATTAAACAGCATCTAATAACAGTACCAGCAAGTATTCTTATCTCTTTATTTTTTAATGAGAAAAATTCATTTCACGTAGAAATGAGTTTTAACGTGTACCATTATTCCCTCAACAAACCGCTACCATTGATTCCATTTACGTTTGTTATTAGTTAGCCTTGAACTAATGTTGAATTTATTAAAAATTTTACATTAGAAGAACACTCAGAGTTATTTATTTTATGTTTGCTTACGGCTATTACTATTGCTATTACTATTATGTTAAGGTGGTTATTATTGTTATTATTGGTTATCGGTATTGTTATAAGGTTATTAATGTAAGGTAAGGGAGTAGCAAAGAAGTAAGCATAAGTAGGAAAAGGGATTGAGTGAGATGGTGTGGTGAATGGTGTGAACGTGATAAGTTCAAGTCAAGTTTAACCCTTTGCGGTCGCATTTCGTTTATACTTAGGTGCCTTGGTTTAGTTAAAAAAGTTAATCGAAAGAGAAGAAAAAACTGTGTAAACATAAAGCCTATATTCAGTAAAGAATAAATTTATTATTATTAATATCCAAAAGTAAGTTTAATTTCACAGAAATCGTTAATCATACGATCAGAATGAGTTTGCTCTAGTGGCTGAGAGCAGACATACGACCGTTAAGGGTTAAGTTAAAGAAATGTAAAGAAACGGAAGCTTTGTATTCCTATATGGAAAGCAACTAAAGAAATACAATACTTTGGAAGGGTAGAAAATGTATTTGATGAGCTGTGAACAATACTAGTTCAAGACTAAGTAATAACAAAAGTAAATAGAATCAATGGCAGAGGAAATAATGTTAGATCTCCCCATTCGGTTGGCTAAGTGTTAACAGCGTTCAATTCCACCCTCCGTCTCAGTTTTATTTTTCATGGCCAACAGAGTCATCTAATATTTCGTACAAACACGCTTTCCCATAAAATCTCAGCGATATGAGAGAGGAACAATCGGAAAATTCTATAAAATAAACGCTCGTAATTTCCGCATCCGACAAATCTTATAAGGGTAGTTCATGACAAATATTAGGTGTGCAAATGAATTCGGTGCCTTTGCATTTAACGCTTTGTAACTTCCATTCAAATTAAAACACCTTTCCTGCCTCTATGGTGATTTGAAAGTTGCAGCGTTATACTCTAAGGAACATTAAAACAATGTCGAAAAATAATAAAATACATAAGATACAATATAAGAATAATACAAAATAATAATGAAATATATAAACAAGAAAAATTTGGTAATACAAAGGAAACATGCTATCAAATAATATTCTTGTTGTATTTTATCGAAATTTTGAGTTTTAATAGTCAACGGTAATATTTCATTTTACACGACGAGTATACACGTCAAACGCGCTTAACTGATTATCAAGTGCAAATAAAAAAATTTTAAAAGCACGATCAGATCATTGCAGAAAGAAGGTACGACGATAGGAAATAGAAACGGAGGGAAAAAAGTGGAAACAGATTTATAACCAAGGACAGACGCGATTATCCGCGAGACAACCAGGAAAATCAATGTAAAATTCGACGCATGCGTTGGAATTTTTATTTCACTTAAATGATACGCGAGAGTAAATGCCTTATCGATCGGCCTCTTCTCAAGAATAAAGCCCGAGAGAGCCGAACCGGCTAAACTCTGGGCAAAATGTTCCAATGGTAATAATTTCCCCGCCGCTAGTAACTCATACGACTGTCTAAGAGAAACTACTAACTTTCGGCTTGGAAAAGCCGGACGGAATTACGAGATCCGAGGCAGAAACACGGTCCCAACACGTTTTCGCGTATCTAATTGTTGAAGTCAGTCCCTGCAAAGGTTTGCTTGTTGGCCTGGGCCTTATTTCTATATGTATATATGCGATCGAGTGGATACGGGTTAAGGAAAATCTGAAGAGTGCTTGAGTTGGACGATAGTCGTGTGAACGTAGAATGTTTTGGACTCAAGTGTTTCTAAGACACGAATGACGAGCACTTGAGAAAACTGAGCGACTGGGTAATTTTTGGTGAACGTGACCGAATGCATCGAGTGAGAAAAGTTTAGAATTAAAAGGAAAGGAAATGAGAGTTTGGAAGAATATGTGACAGGGAAAATGCGAGCTTGTGGTAGAAAGAGTTTGGCTGTGGATGCAAAAAGGGTTTGACTGTGAAGGCAGAAAGAGTTTGACTGTGAAGCCAGGAAGAGTTTGACTGTGAAGCCAGGAAGAGTTTGACTATGAAGCCAGGAAGAGTTTGACTATGAAGCCAGGAGGGTTCGACTATGAAGGCAGAAAGAGTTTGACTGTGAAGGGAGAAAGATTTTGACTGTGAGGGCAGAAAGAGTGTGATTCTGAAGGAAGTAAGAACACCATAGTTGCTAAGTTGTAATCTCGTTTAAGTTGTTATCATTAAACTATTTTAAATATACATGTATTAATAATATTCTAATCACTTCACTTTATTCTATTCACACCTGAGCCCTATCATCTCACTCTACTAAATAAATAAAAGTAGAACTTTCCTATATATATATATATATATATATATATATGGGTTTTCACACAACCATTCAATTTTAGCAATAAACACATATATAGCAATACGATCGAATGGATGCGAGTTTAGGAAAATCTGAAGAGTGCTTGAGTTGGACGATAGTCGTGTGAACGTAGAATGTTTTGGACTCAAGTGTTTCTAAGACACGAATGACGAGCACTTGAGAAAACTGAGCGACTGGGTAATTTTTGGTGAACGTGACCGAATGCATCGAGTGAGAAAAGTTTAGAATTAAAAGGAAAGGAATTTGACTCTTCTCAGGCACAGATTCTTCAAAATGGTAACTGATCTGATCTGACCGTTGATCTACGATTTTCGAGAATCAATTCCTTAACTAAACTAAATGAAGTTTAACGATTACAGTGTACTTATTTGTATGGAATAGATCAAATTGAAAATTACATGAAAAAATATCAATTACACACAAAAAATCAAATCTTTATTTATACCTTTTGCAGAAAATCATAATAAATTTCGGAATCTTGGTAAAGTGAATTTATAAGGTTGCTATGAATAATCATCAATCCGTCATTCTGATTGCTCTGGTAGTTCTAGTGTTAACCGTTTGCGGACGGAGCAGTAAAGAAAATAGTTACGTCGCGCGTTTGTGTTATAAAAACTAAAGCTGTATTTAAATAAATTTTTCATAAAATCTAACAAAATCATAAACAAACAAATTTAGGCCAACTTGACTTCTTAGGCTAGTATACCCATGCAAATCTTATACGTGTTGTTTACGACAGACAAACGTTGCCAGAGTTGGGCGGATATATCCGACACTCGTCCGCAAAGGGTTAATATAAGTGAATCTTAGTAAATGTTTTGCGTTTAAAAATCTTTGAAATCAATATTGTTAGACGGTTAACAGTCACAATTTTCGAGTGCAAAGGGTTAATTGTGAATCAAACCAGTCCGCCGTAAATAAATAAATAACTACAAAATCACATCGTACGAACGAATGGGTTACACGTGTCGTCGGTGGGTTCGTTTCGTTTTTCTTTTTCTAAGCAGAAACAACGAAAGAAACTGCGATTCTCTCCTGCAAGATGCCTGCATAAACGCGTGCTGTTCAGCATGCCAGGGGTTTACCGCGTTCAGGTATAATTTACATGAAATTGTAAACGAACGGAACGGTTGCGACACCGCCACGAGAGGAACACACGACTGCGGCTTTGCAGCCTCGCGCGATTGCAAGAATAAACGCGCGTTATTTATTTACTCCTTTCTCTCCTCTTCCCAAAGCCTCGTGTGTTCGGATCAATCAAATTACCGGTAGACCCGCGATTATCCGGCCTCCGTTTCACCCGGCCACATTTTTGTTCACATGAAAATCATTGACCGCGGGAAATATTATTCACATATTTCGCAATCGTACGATTTCTTGCGCAATTTTTGTAACATGTATTCAATTATTGTTTAACTCTTTGGTCCCACATTCTGTGTTTAGCTTTCAACCATCTCGAAACGTTGAAATTACTCGTAATCGAACAGTTTAATACTTTAATAATTGTAATAAATGGTTTTTAGCATTTTTTATATAAAAAAAATTCTGTACAACTTGTATTTTTATTTTCTTTAAAATCGTGTGCATCAAAAAGTTAAATAATCTTCCACTTTCTAATCTTTTTTCCGATTCATGCTATATCTCTGAGTAATTTTTAATATATTATATTACAACTTTTTTTATTTATTATAATTTATAATAATTTATTATAATATATTATAACTTTTTTATTATGATAAGCTTATTATTATGTTGTTGTTATTGTTATTATTATTATTATTATTTTATTATTGGTATTGTTATAAGGTTATTAATATAAGGTAATGGGGTAGCAAAGGAGGAAGCATAGGTGGATAGGGAAGTTGAGTGAGATAATGTTGTGGATGATGTGAACATGATAAGTTTAAGTTTAAGTTAATGAAATGTAAAGAAACGGAAATTTTGTATTCCTATATGGAAAACAAATAAAGAAATACAAATATTAAATCTCTGAGTAGAAGATTCCGTGCTTCTTTCTCTCACTTAATATTGATTTTGTTTTAGTACATACATAACGACCTATAAGATATGCTTTGTCAGATGTATACATGTACAACAGAACCTCGTTTATCCGAACCTCTATTACACGAATGATTTGAAGCCTGGCTTGTCTGATATACGAAATTCTATGTGAGCCTAATCTGAATGAGAATTATCTAATTTTACGAGTTTTCGAACGCGTTACTTTTTGAGTGTGATCAATACACCAGAAGAAATTAATTATTTAAAACTCATATTTCTAACAATCTAAAAAATTACTAATACTCAAACTTCGGCATAACTTTCACTTTTGTATTCCGTATTCAAGGAAGGTTAATCGAAAATTAATCACGGGTAAACATCGTAAATTCATTAACAAAATTGACGTAATTTTTGTTTTGTTTATTATAAGATTTGAAGTCACGTCGACGTCGAGATCTTTAACGACTTATTGGACTTTCCTCGACGACGTAATTGTTCGATGGAAACGATTGAAATGAAAGAATCAGATATCAAATTGCATTGAGAACACTGAAAAAATCGGCACACAGATATTAATTCGAAAGTAAAATTGTTTCTCAGACGAATGGACAACCGTATCAATGCACTAAATAGATTAACAGATAACGGAACGTTATCCGACATAGTATCGAATTCAGATAAGAGTTCGTTTTGTATTACGTCCGACCGGGGAATGAACCATTTCCTGTTTCCTGCTAATTCTTACTTGTTTTTTTTTATTGATTCCAACAATGATTCATGTCTATTTCGTTCAAATTTCGACGTGACACCAAGAAGTGAATAACTGCCATGTAAACGTGCGAGAATTACCCTAATTAACACTAGATTTACTAGATCCATCAATCTGACGGATTTTAGACTCCATGAGCAAAATTTACAAAAACAATTACAGGCACCCCTCGACTTTCGCGCACAATTGGTCCCTGAAAGTGTGTGCGAATGTTGAATGTTCAAAAGTAGAGGGATGTAAAAAGACATGCACCAAAAACTGTGTTTTAAAGTATTGATCGGAACAACATTGTAGTCTGATGGTTAAAGTCTGATGTTCACTGCGAGGGGGTAGTCTAGTAGTTTGCTTGACTCACGATGTCTCCTCAGAGGGGACATCCGATCGCAAAGGTTCAATAAGTTGAATTTTTAAAAATGTGCGAAAGCCGAGGGGTGCCTGTATAGGCAAAGATCTTCCGTAATGAGTCAGTTGCGAGAAGACAGTCCTATGTTACGCAGAAGAGGTGCTAGAGTGCGAATATTATTATATACAGGCGTCCTTCAACTTTCGCGCACAATTGGTTTCTGAAAGTGTATGTGAATGTTGAATGTTCGAAAGTAGAGGGATGTAAAAAGATATGCACCAAAAACTGTGTTTTAAAGTATTGATCGGAACAACATTGTAGTCTGATGGTTAAAGTCTGATGTTCACTGCGAGGGGACAGCCAGTAGTTTGCTTGACTCACGATATCTCTTCAGAGGGGACATCCGATCGCAAAAGTTTAACCCTTTGCACTCGACTGTCCCTTTTCATGGGACATCATAATCCTAGCATATGATAGTTTCACAAATTTTCAGACGTTAGTTCAGACCCGGACGTTAAACAGTCATATATGTAAATTTTAATATACGACTTAACCAAATTAAATGAAGTTTAATATACGTGAATCATAGTAAATATTTCGAATTTGAAAATGTTTGAAGTTAGTATCATTAAACGACTAACGATTGTGAGACATCATCCATTTCATGTGCCATAGTAGACTCTGAAGTCGAGAAGTCGAAAAGTTTCCTTACATGGATAAAACTAGTACTAATACTTCTAACGGATACTCTACGAACAGGACACTACTTCTTTTCAAAACTAAAATAGAACACTACTTTTACCCAAATTGGGCTATGCTTTAAAACTTACAATATATTAAACGAAGCAAACAATGAAGAAAGAAGGTGAATACAGAATGTCTACACTAAAAATGGCTCTTACATCTTAAGGATTATAAATATCTTTTGCACGTGGTATCACTGTTTACAATAATCCATTTAGAGAAACAGAAATAAATTACGAACAATAATAACCCGATAGAGAATAAAATTAAAAGGTACCAGTAATAATACGGTATAATGATAAAGTACGTAAGGTATTAAACAACAGTTCAACAAAAAAGAAAGAAAATAATGTTTCTGCGTATTTCAAAAAAAATAAATAAATAAATAAAAAGAAGGAAAACTTCTGATACGACATTAACATTTGCTCGAAACCAAACTCTTTCGGTGAAAGGAAAAAAAAAATGGAACGAATCTCTCCGATTACACTTTATACGTGGCGATGTGTCGTAAAAAAACGACGTTTTTCGATCTGATCTCGAAGAACTCGCCGCTGAGTTTATCGATCAGCCATTTGAAAGGCAGAAACGTACACAAATCTGTCTTCTTACCTGGTCGACGGTTCTCTGAAGGATCTGGCATTTGTCAGTCTTGCCAGAGCTCATGTCCGTGGCGGAAATCAGCTCGGCAAGCTCATCGATAAACAGGTTCTCCTGGTTCCGTCGTCTTTTTTCGTTAAGGCACTTGTTACTGTAAACAATCAAAACGGGAGAGATCATTGGATCGTTCGTGGCTGACTCTCGATCGGCAATTGCTTATCCGATAGATCGTAAAGATTCCGATTTTATGTGTACCTAAAATACACGTGGTACCTGAAATTTGCGGGTACCTAAAATTTACGAATACCCAAAAATCGTGGGTACTTAAAATTTAGGAATACCTAAAAATCGTGGGTGCTCAAAATTCGCTGGTACCTGAAATTTGTGAGTACCTAAAATTTAGGAATACCTAAAAATCGTGGGTGCTTAAAATTAGCTGGTACCTGAAATTTGCGGGTACCTAAAATTTAGGAATACCTAAAAATCGTGGGTGCTTAAAATTAGCTGGTACCTGAAATTTGCGGGTACCTAAAATTCACTGGCACCTGAAATTTGTGAGTACCTAAAAATCGTGGGTACCTAAAATTCGCGTGTACATGCATGTAGTTTGTATTGTTGTTAATATTTCTTAGTACGCGGATGCATGAATATTGAAATACACGAGTACACACGTGTTAGAAATTAAAAGAAAATTACAGAAAAATAATGTGAATTGAAATAAACGAATAAATGTATGTATGTAATGTATAGATTTGTATACATTTATGAATTTATTTTTTATAGATTTACAATGTATTTATACAAAATTACTTATATGTTTTTTTTTAGATGTAGTACTCCTCCCAACAATCCCCTATATGGATACCAAGATTTTTGGTACAAGTATCGTAAGTATCACGTCATGCTACCTGCATAGCGGCATTCCATTTTTTTAGAACATTTATAATGTCGTAAATATGGCGGCATTCATTCGCTAAGGGTTAAGAATTATAGCTTGAATATTCGAAGTACACGTGAACTATTAATACACGTTCAAAATTATAATCTCTAATAAATTGTTTAAGCGTTCGCGTTAATCTCGCGGCTCGCTATACACACAGGTCTCGTAATCTTTTCGCAAGCCGCTAATGGGACACTGTTACCCCGAACTTTTGTTCGAGAAACGGTACCGAGGAAACGATCTGTGACGGAACGACGTTAAATCACGCCGTTGAAACGTTTATTGCGGGATTACGAATCGATCGAGGGACAAGATCCTGTTCCGTGAAACGAATCCTTCTCCACGTGAGAATTCTCTTTTTAAGCACCGTAACGTTTTTAAACACCTAGACAGCGTGCAACAGGTGTCCTTCGGCTGAATCTGAAATTCACGATGAATAGTTTCTATAAGATTACCAGACGTTGGTATTATTAACCGTTTGCGCACCACAGGGCCGCTTTCCCGCTCTTCCGATTTCCTGTCGAGAAAACCCAGCGCATTTGACCGATCCAGACAATTGACGGCGCGCTCATAATTTATATAATATATAAGTAATAGTATATAATAGAATTTCATAAACTAATGTATTGTAGGCAATTTTGTAATCAATGGAGCCTAGGGAAGAGCGGCAAAGAATAACGAATGTCGATTGCCATTGCTTTCTTTAGGCGACCGTGGATTAGACTTCGAGGTGTCGCCGTGTTATTTTTTCGGGGCCGCGTTATCTTCCGGCGCCGTTTTAAACAACGCCTGCGTTGTAGGGATAAATAGTCGCGGCCGTAAACCTGATCCCCGAAGAAAATGTAGACGGCGATTATCCTAGATCCAAACGCGTGGGGATATCGAAGGCGGGCATTTTTCCGAAGGTCCTGATTGGTAAGGACAGGAGGGATACCGGCCTAGGGAACCGCCTATCAGGCCCGAGGCAAATAAATAGGAAGCCTCGCGATAATTAGAGTTAGTTCGTTAATAATTCGTTAGTTCGTTCATGAGATAGAGTTCATAGATAGTTCAGAGTATATAGTTCACGGTGCGTTAATATAAGTCGTTGCACTAGCTCGTAATTTAGGTAAAAGCCCATCGGCCAATAAAATAATTTCCTACAGTATATAAAATGTATTTCGTAAAATAATAAGTTACAAATTAAAAGTATGACAAATTTGAAGAACAAATAATATTTCGACGAATTAATCAAAGGCTTTTTTCGACACTTAACACTATTCCTACCGACGCTTCACGTATACCTATTCCTGTCGCGATATTCCCACGTAAGACAGACTACAAATTTTTCTCCGAAACTAAACAATGAAAAATGAAGTGAATATTGAAAAATGTGTTACAGGTTTATTTGAGGAAAAGTCTAAAATTTAAACGCAGGGTTCGATCACGTTGTATATGTGAAATTCTAATCGAAATTTTAAAAACGATCATTTGACCGGTCGTGGTAGGAATAGTGTTAATCAAAAAAGTGAGATCGCGCTTCTTGGCGTTTTTTTTTTTGAAACCGTGTTTTTTTGAAAACGCTCTGGTACGAAAACAATTAAGTGCGAATTATGTATTTTATGCATTTTTAATAGAGACTGTAGAATGTTTAACTCTGTCTAGCGATGATTTTAGTCACAATCCATTTTCTTGATTTTACACACACACAGTTTTAGCGAATATTATTTGTATATTGGATTAATATCATTCGATCGCGTCTAATTATATATTATAGGTTTTTAATTTTAGGATTGTCACGAGTTTTTCCCGTAAACAAATAAACAAAAAAATCATTCAGATTGCTGATTAAATATGAACGTTTAGTACAAGTAAATTGCAAACGTATCCTCGAATACAACAGCGACGAGAAAGAAACAGAAAGTATCGATTATTGAGATAAATGTTACAGTCGGTCGTTAATTATGCAAAAACATCGATCGCGAATTCACGGTCTGATCATCAATTATTGGAACACACGTAGTTCTGTATCATCGTAATTCATAGGCTGTTGCTCCGCTATACAATCTGCTTAATAACGCACGCGTAGTCGTTACATTGCTGACTTTTTTTGCAATTGAAATCTACATCAAACTTCACCTTATCATCCGCACATTTTTTACGATCCTCATTAATCGAGCGAGCGCGCAATTATCGAGACAACCTGTCCCCTCTATATCTCTCGAGCAATCGAGATTCCGCTGTGGAACAGGAAAAACAAGGACAGAAGAAACGGAGGAAGGAAGGAAGGAAGAATTAAAAAGAAAAAAAAAAGAGTAGATTTTGAGATACAGTCGATCGTATAAATATTCGTCCACTTATCGCATTCAATATAAGTGAAGGAAAGGAAATACGTACCTATATAAAATTGAAATGAAAAATACAAAAGTTAATCTTTAAGTTAATCTTTATTAATATACTAGCATTTTTTTTATCTTTGTATAACACATAATTGTAGTATAGTAATTAATTTTAGAGCATAAGATAAAGTAAGGTGTGAACAGCGGGATTTCAGACCTGCTTGGTGAAAACCCTTGGCGACGCGCGAGGCCCTCGGAAAAATGCCCAAATATGGTTATACTTGAGGAATTTTTCCGAGGTACGTGGTGGGAGAAAGGCCAATGGTTAACAACAGTTTTAGCTGGTCGAATAGTGTTGAATCGGACGTTATACCGAATAGAGTTGAATTAGACGTGATACCGTGTAGAGAGTTGTTAATTAAGTAAATTAAGTAAAATTTGTACATAGTATTGTAATTATATTCCTATAATCGATAAATAAATATTATTATTATTGTAACACTACATAATTTTGCAAAAACACTGTTTTATGCTGATCTTCCCTCATATTATACGTGGAAAAATAACAAATTTGAGAGGCGAAAACGTGGAAGCAACATCGATGGTCGGTCAAGAGTTAAAGGGGGTCAAGATCAAGAAAACAGTTATTGTTATCCCTTGTTATTTTCGTTGACTTTTATTCATGGAGTAATACAAATATAATCTACTAGCTTTTGCCCGCGTTATTTTTTTATAGTGTTTGCTTCAAAATCGGCAGATTTTCAAACGAACTTTCATCCCTTATTTTACCCCCTTGAGGGTTGATTTTTCAAAGACGCTGAAACACGTATTTCTTTGTTTCTAACTAAAAAGTTAAATACCAGTTTTCACAATGCTTGCTTCAAAATCGGCGGATTTTCAACCCCTATATAACCTCCTTAGGGGTGAAATATTAAAAAATCCTTCTTTAGTGAATGCCTACGTCATAAAAGGAACCTATTATCCAAATTTCGTGTTTCTAGCTTCAATAGTTTAGGCTCTGCGATGACGAATCAGTCGGTCACGTAGACATGTCTTTTTACATGTATAGATTAAAACAATAGTAAAGTAATTTCAATAAATCTAGTAATTTTGGTAAAAGCCTTGGAAATTTCATCAGTAAATTTTATAAATTTCGCAAATTACTGTTTTTGCAAAATTAATAAGTTAATATTTGTAGAAATCATTCATCGAAAATGCATATACATGTATAATTGTTAATTATTTAATAGCCCAAGCACGATAGGCGGACGAATACTTGTGCGTCCGACTGTATTTCGCGCGGTCGGCATTTTCCTGCGATCGAATGTTGTCGTGTTGCACTTTTGCGACCCGTTTCCAAGGTTCTGCAGGAAACCTGAAATTTTTCACGGTGCTGAACACCTTAAAAGACCTACGCATCACAGTGTGCCCGACGATTTATTGCGACCGCTTCATTCATCCTTCGAAGGAGCTACCTTATTATTTCTCATCGACCATTTTCATAAATGGACAATCTTTCAGCGGGAGGAAGGGGGCAAAGAAAGGAACAGCGTGAATAAGTGTCGGTTGCTATGCGTTTGATGTACACGAAAAAATGCCCATGTAAACCGGAATAATTCAACTTATACTTTATTATTCAGATAAATCGCCTTCGGCAGCGGTCGCCGTGCCTCCGCGCCGCGTGGTGGCTTCCGGTGCGCTTAATTGCCATTTCCCACAAGTGGATATTGTCATTCCAACGGTGATTTATTCCTTGGATTAAGCCTGCTCTATTTGTCACATTATCCTTAGCTATTACTCGATCTAGAAGCCAGACAAGAGTTCTTACGAAGCAACGTCGACAAAATTTGATGTACAGTCGGTTGCAGAAGTTTGCGTGCACCTGTCGGATTACAGTCGTTTAACCTCGGATTCGTAAACATTCGTCTCACAGACAGGCACAAAATAACGCTTGTAACTTTTTAAGTGAAAGAGATAGAAAGATATGTGGTGATATGGTTGCCATAGAATATGGTACGAAAGTGAGGAACGTTTCTATGGAAGAATGAGTGTGGCGAGTGCGTGTGAGAAATATTGTAAATAGTAGGAGGACCGGAAAGTAATGTCGTTTTCTTACATTAAATTCAAACACATAAATTTTTTAATTGTTATTATTATATTACATAAATATATATATATATATTTATTTATTTATATATTAATAAATACTTATATAGGATGATATACATACATTTAATAATATGTATATATAATGATTTGTGTCTATAAAATATATTATAAATAAATCGTAATTTGATAACTAATTATAAATTTTTAATTAATTATTAATATATAAATTATTTATATATATATATAGCACTACTTATTGATCTAACTATAATGATTTATTAATGATAAAATAATTTATTAATAAATCGTAATTTAAATTATAAGTATATTAATAAATAGTTTTTATTTTTAATCAGTAATGTAATCACTCTCATTATCAACAACCTTATGCCATTTAGTGTGCAAATTTTCAATGCCGGATCGATAAAATACAATTAGTTTTTGAGCAAAATATCTAGAAATGGAATGACAGAAACGATATTACTTTCTGGTCCCCATAATAGATATTTAAGGTTCCTGTTGTTTAATGAATGTTGCGGTGTGTGTTCTATATTATTTGGATATGTATTGTAGAGACAGAGAAGGAAAGAATAACGGACAATCATTCAATTCGACTGCAACTAACAGAGAGTAAAGACATAGAGAAGAGAGAGAGAGAGAGAGAGAGAGAGAGAGTATAGCAGAGTGAAATATCGCAGAGTGAAGCGAATATATTACATTGTATTTTTCATTATTGTGTCGTGTATATCATAGTGATGTAAATAAACGTTTGTTATCTCGTCTAATTCCCCACAAAATAAACTTCGATTGCTCAGAATAAAGTATTGTGTTCATTTC
This sequence comes from Tetrapedia diversipes, assembly GCA_033822845.1. Taxonomy (NCBI): domain Eukaryota; kingdom Metazoa; phylum Arthropoda; class Insecta; order Hymenoptera; family Apidae; genus Tetrapedia; species Tetrapedia diversipes. Next base: position 52,761 of record JAOPTO010002233.1, on the reverse strand, counting down.
CATTTCAGAAAATTAATGATCGATAAACAACTTTTTAGATTTAAAGTGGATTTTATTAATCCTTGTATTCTATAAAACAAAAATCATCGATATAACATGTTCGTCTGAGAGACGAATGTTTATGAATAGTGAACCTATGCATGTTTGTGATTCTAGGATTAAAGAGGGAGAAGGATTTTAAACATTTGATGAATCTTAACTCGTTCATTGATCGACGCTGAAGAAATTCTTTAGAAGATATCAATTTTCTTATGTCTACTTACTAGAGAACATAAATAGACAAAAACCACGAAATTACGAAATTTATTATATTATAGCTACCATTGGGCACAATAAAGTGTACAAAATTTACTGTCATAACTATTACAATTATTAATTATTAGAAGGTTGTTTAAAAGTAAGAATTACAATGATATAACGGCAAGTTATCTGTTATTTATGTTATGTTATGTTATGTAGTATGTATGACGTTAAAATGTATGACTGTTATCTTGAAACAATTTTTGTAATATAATTCAAATTTCAATTTGCGATGTACACCTAATATATAATAAATATAACATTTTTAATAGAATGATTGCACACGTTTAAAGAAAATTGTAATATCTATGAGTGCTTTCAAGGTTTGAGCGACAGTGTATATAATTCGATTGATGTTAAAAAAAAGTGTTCGACGATTAGATTACAAGTCAGAAAATTGAGAAATTTCAGGGGTGACAAAAAAATAAAATCGATTGCATTAGGGGTATGTACGTAGTATCAATCGAGCTGTAACACAAATACGTTCAGATAACAGTTACAATGTTAATCGGTCGTTAACCGGTGTTTACTACTTAGAAAACTTTAACAACGATAAAGAATTATTTTTGTATAATGATACGTACACCGTTTGATATCCCTCAATATCATGAAGGTCATGGTACTTGGGAAAGACTTAAAATTTAATTCAAGTTAAAGAAGAAGAAAAATAGCAAACGCTCAATACATTTTACTCTTGCATAACTCCAACTAACCAGACTAAATAAACGAACTACACTGTCCACATAAGTTACTTTTTCGTTTTAATTTTATCAGATATACTGAAGTATTGGATGTTCCACGCGTTGTTTTGCCTTTTAAGAAAATTCTAAGGAATTCTCAAAGATCTGAAAACAGTTGGATTCATTCTTTTTAACTGTTTTTCAAGTAGTATCTATTATCATCTGGAAAACCGGTTATCCGAACGGATTTATCACCTCCATTTAACCCGTTTAACACACAAAGTTTCAATAAAAGCAAAAAATTGTTTTTAAAAGTTAAAAAAATTGAAAAATTCTTTTTTTTTTTTTTTAATGAAACTCTATTAAATATGTAGAGTGTTGTAATACATGTAGTAATTAATTTTTTTTTTTAATTAAACACCACCCTAAGGAGGTGAAACGACTATTTAAAATTATCAGTGCTTTTTCTTTCCTTTTCGTTATAACTTTGTAATTGTTGTGTGATAAAACAAAACTTTTCACATGAAAAATATCTAATTTTTAGCGTTCTATTACTCCACCATAAAAAAAATCCCAAAAACAACTATATTCAAAACACGAAAAAATGTTGAAACTTCGGGGGTTGATTTCACCTTTTTAAAAAGACTTCTTCCAACAAAAAAAAAAAAAAACGTTTTACACGTTACCAATTATGGTCTATATACACACAAATTTTTATTGAAATTCTACGTCCACACTATCGCTCAACTCAACTACTCTTCACATTTCCCTAAACTTCGCATCCATTCGATCGAATTCCTACAGTACATCTCTGAAAGTGGTGTGACAGACAATTTTCGCAAAAATTCGTTCTTCGAACAACCAGGAAAGAGACCCCCTTTTTACATAACCGTTGGATCAGTTCGTGTCTGCTGTTGTCATATGACGGGCATTGCCAAACCACACGAGACTTGTTGCGGAAGAAAATCGGATCGTGGGGAACGAGCAGATTCTGAGAAAAAGATTCCTCGCTCGGAACGAATCGACGGGACCCGGCGGCGGATAAAGTAGAGACGCCGGGAGGCGTTCGTTTTAGCGGATTTCATAGAAAGAAAATTGTTAGATGCTGAATCAACCTCTCAGTCCCGTTGAAACGTTCGGTTGACCTTGTCTGACGTCACGTCGCTGAACAGTGACTCTCACTTCGATAAGGCCGCATTTCCATGCCGCCGAGTTGCCTCATCGGTTTCTGTTCCTCGGGACGGGTGTGTACAGTATCTGCTGAAAGTTTCGAGCGCGTGGTAATTTCGAAGCTGACGCGCGTCTTAAGAAATGTTGTAGACAATGTTTTATTCCGTTTTAATGAATGAAATTATGCTCGATTGCATTTAGAAGCAAGTATCGTAAAAATACCTGTTTTGTGAAAGATAATCAAAAAATTTTAGAAAATATTATTCTGTCATGATGAATGGCATTATGTTTGTTTGCTTTTAGAAGCAGAAACTGTAATTCACCTAGTTTGTAAAAAAAAAGAAAAATAAAAAATCTTATAAAATATTACTCTGTTATGATGAATGCAATTATGTTTGTTTGCTTTTAGAAGCAAGAATTGTAAAAACACCTGTTTTGTAAAAAATAATTAAAAAATTTTCGAAATTATGTTTGTTTGCTTTTAGAAACAGAAACTGTAATTCACCTAGTTTGTAAAAATAAAATAAAATAAAATAAAATAAAAAATCTTATAAAATATTACTCTGTTATGATGAATGCAATTATGTTTGTTGGCTTTTAGAAGCAAGAACTGTAAAAACACCTGTTTTGTAAAAAATAATTAAAAAATTTTAGAATATATTATTCTGTTATGATGAATGACATTATGTTTGTTTGCTTTTAGAAGCAAAAACTGTAAAAACATCTATTTTGTAAAAAATAATTGAAAAACCTTGGAAAATATTATTCTGCCATGATGAATGGAATTATGTTCGATTGCATTTACAAGCAAAAACTGTAAAAACACCTATTTCGTAAAAAAAAAACAATTAAAAAATCTTAGAAAATATTGTAGAAAATATTATTCGAGTGTGATAGATGGAATTACATTTAATTGTAGCTAGAATCAAAGATCGTAATTTACAAAAAAGCCTCTCTTATCCGAACACCCATTAACGGAATGCTGTACCCAGACATTCTATTATCCAAACAGAGAGTGTGGTCTAACAATCAATACTTCTTTATTTCAAAAAATTACAAAAAATTTTCAATGAAAATCATACAAAATACAAAATATTTAAATAAATAATATATCCTTCTTGGTATCCATTCAAATAAATAAAGCTTAGTGTTATTCTAGTACAAGAATGTAACAATAAAAAGTAATTACTCTATTATTATTCGAAAATTTGTTTACCCGAACACTTTTGTCTTCCTATCAGTTCACATACGATTCTACCGTACCATTCGTTGTTCAGATTAATTTTGATTCAAACAAGAGTGCTCTAAACTATTCACGAAGAGCACAAAGTATTGTCTCTAGATCAGAGAGTATCTGTTTCAAGATATTTCACTTCTCTGTTCCAACGTGCTCGTGAAATGCTCGAACCTATTCAGCGAAACTCGAACCAACCTGCAATAAACTCTTTCATATCCCGTCTCTCTATCCAGGATCCACGATTTTTCGGCCCGGTTCTCTTCGTCACGCCGCGATTCGAGACGCGATGCACACACGCAATCATCCCTCTTTTTGCAAGCAGAAACAGTCGGACGCGTTTAATGTCGAACGAGTCCCGGGTCCCGCGAGGATTTCGTTATATGAACTTTTGATAAACCGGCCGATTTTTTGCCGACAGGGGCATCGATAAATTAATCTGAACGGTGCCGAAGAAATCGGCAAAAAACCGCCGGTCTCTGCCGTGGATGATTGATGCTTTTTACCATTTTTTCACGCGACGGCGATCGTTCAAACGGATTTGATGTAAGAGTGCTTGAGGAATTCTGATTTTTGAAAAAAGCAGAAATTTTCGTATTCTAGAATTTAAGTTCTAAGATGTATGTACCAGATCGTTAATTACTAGACGAGCTGTGGAATGAGTTATTGTCTTATTTTGAATGAATTGGTGATAATGACGATTTGGTTAACCCTTTTGTTCGAGATTTTTGACAAGTTATACAGCGAATACTAAAATTAACTGGCACCGAAATTTATTTAATTTAAACGAATAATACTTTAATTTATGATTGTGATTACTTGACTATTTGTGATTTGAAATTTTGTGAGAACGTTATTGTTTGTAGAGAAAGAAGGGTTTTTCGAGTACGAGGAATTAATATGGCAATGATTGAAGCAAAAAGATACAAAACGTGGTTTCTTGCGATTCAGAAATGATGCCTGATACTACATAATTTTGAATTATGATAAAGTAGACCTCACTTCATTTCAGATAGATAACAGACGACAGTTTACAAAATCATAATTATTCTTTATATAATGAAAGATACGAATAAGATCTTTCTTTTTCGTGTAATTTTCATCACAATTTATATAACAAAAATTTAGTATTCAAAGAGATTAACCAGCACTCGATAATTATTTTACCAAATTGTAATCATGATTTCTATAATAAACACATGAACAAGATCTTTCTCTTATAATTTTGTCTAATTTTCATCACAAATTGGTGAAAAACAAAAATTTGGTATTCAAAGGGGTCAACCAGTACCCGATAATTACTTTACCAAATTATAATTATTATTTCTACAATAGGATCTTTCTCATAATTTCGTCTAATTCTCATTACAAATTGGTCAAGCAAAGATTTGAATAGTTACTTTACTAAATTATAATTATTATTTCTACAATAAGCTCACGAACAGGATTTTTCTCTTATAATTTTGTGTAATTTTC